>CAJQZJ010032834.1:8905384-8919238 GCA_907164525.1 Lophiomys imhausi
GCATTGGGTTTAAAAAATAAATAAACTGTGTGCCTATTTATCATCAAAAAACAAAAACAAAAAAAAATTCAATGTAATTCCTACCAAAATTCCAACACAATTCTTTATAGACCTTGAAAGAACAATTCTCAATTACATATGGAAAAACAAAATATCCAGAATAGCTAAACCAATCCTGTACAATATAAAAGCATCTAGGATCCAATATGGCAGCGGCCCACGTGGACGCATTTCAATCTCAGGGAAAACAGTCACAAAACAGCAAGTGTTACAAGCTGCTGTACAAATAAATCTGAGAGACTCGATCCCCCTGGGTCTCACCCAACAACCCAAGGACCACTAAAAGTCCCTGGACAGGACGCTCCCTCCCACTCTCGGACACGCAGGGAAGCCGCTGAATCTGGGAATCGGGATTCCCCCCCCCCAATCTAATACCCAATGGGCAGATTCAGACCCCACACAGGGATACTCTCCAGCCTCCTTGGCCACCCCAAGTATCGCACAGACAATCCAGCTATCTGGCAAAGGGTTGCGGACCAGTGGAGGTGTGCATTGCTTGGCTGCAGAGTACCTGTCAGACTTCAGATTGCAATCCACTGTGGTATACAGGAATTTAGTCAACCTTGACATCACTTGCCAGTTTCCAGACACAGACCATGGGAGAGGCAAGACTATAGGGGGTGAAGGAAGATTTACCCACCACAGGAGCCAACCCAGGGAAAACTGTGAGGTATTTACAATTATTATCAGACTTTTTTGCTAGTACTGGCTCTTTCAGTGGGGAACCAGAGCTTACGTGTATACAGCTCCACCCCCTAGATTAGTTAGGTCTCCACCTAGGAGGCAGGGCTGAATGACACACTTTACAAGGGTGGAGTAAGGGAGTAAGGCAATTCGACTCCTACACCAAAGCACACCCTTTGGACCCAAGTACAGAAGACAGCTAAAAACTTCCAAATGGCCAGAGACCCCAGAAAAAAAAATCAGAGCGGAATGACTCCAACAAAAGACAGCAATGCTATTTCATCCAGCCCGGACCACCTCACCACAGCTGAAACACATGAAAATGATGACAATTCTACATTATGGAAAGAGATAGAGTCCCTTCAAGAAGAACTTAAATCTATGAAGGAATTCAAAGAAGCCACAGTTACACAAATGAAAGCGATGGATAACACAATTAGAGAACTTCAAAACAAGGTGGCTCAACTTGAACAAGAAAAAGAGCAGGCAATGGAAGACTTCCAGACAAAGACAAGAAAATTGGAGCAGGAAATGTACAAAACAAATAAAATCACTCAAGGCATGAAAATGGAAATGGAAACAATAAAGAAAACACAGTCAGAGTTACCAATGGAAATGGAGAATCAAGGGAAGAGAGCAGGAACTATGGATTTGAGTACCAAAAATAGGATTCAAGAGATGGAAGATCTCGGGCATGGAAGATTCGATGGAAGAAATCACTACAACATCCAAAGAAAATGAGAAAGCTAAAAAATCTCTCACACACAACATCCAAGAAATCAAGGACTCAATGAAAAGACAGAACCTTAGAATTATAGGCATGGAGGAAAGAGAAGACTCCCAACTCCAAGGTCCAGGAAATATCTTCAACAAAATCATAGAAGGAAACTTCCCAAACCTAAAGAAAGAGACGCTAATAGAAATCCAAGAGGCTTACAGAACACCAAACAGATTAGATCAGAAAAGGAACTCCTCTTGCCACATAATAATTGAAACTCCAAGTGTAGAGAACAAAGAAAGGATATTAAAAGCTGTAAGAGAAAAAGGCCAAGTCACATACATTGGCAGACCCATCAAATTTACACCTGACATCTCCTCAGAAACTTTAAAAGCTAGAAGGGCCTGGACAGATGTCCTACAAGACCTGAGAGAACAAAGGTGCCCAGCCAGACTACTATATCCAGCAAAATTCTCTATCAACATAGATAGAGGAAACAAGATATTCCATGACAAAATCAAATTTAAACAATATCTACCCACAAACCCAGCCCTACAGAAGATACCAGAAGGAAAATTCCAACCAAAAGAAGATAACTACACCCAAGAAAACAGAGGAACTAGAAATCTGCACAGCAACTAAACAAAAAGAAACACAAGACAGCCAGCTATACCAAAATAATGGGAAATAACAACCCCTGGTCATTAATATTCATCAACATCAATGGACTCAACTCATCAATAAAAACACACAGACTTACAGACCTGGATCCGTAAACAAGACCCATCATTTTGCTCCATACAAGAAACACATCTCATTAACAAAGATAGATGCTACCTCAGAGTAAAAGTCTGGGAAAAGGTTTTCCAAGCAAATGGATGCAGGAAACAAGCTGGAGTAGCCACCCTAATACCAAACAAAATAGACTTCCAATTGAAGTTAATAAAAAAAAAAGGCAGAGAAGGGCATTACATACTCGTTAAAGGAAATATTCATCAAGAGGATATCTCAATATTGAACATCTATGCCCGAAATACAAAGGCACCTGCATTTATAAAAGAAACGTTTCTAAAACTTAAATCACACATCAATCCAAACACTTTAGTAGTGGGAGACTTCAACACCCCACTCACAACAATGGACAGATCATCAAGACAGAAGCCAAACAGAGAAATAATGAGTCTAACAGAGATCATGAAACAAATGGACCTAACAGATATCTACAGAACGTTTCACCCAAACACAAAAGAATACATCTTCTTCTCAGCACCACACGGAACCTTCTCCAAAATCGACCATACAGTTGGACACAAAGATAGCCTCAACAGATACAAGAAAATAGAAATAACCCTGTATCTTATCAGACCACAATGGAATAAAGCTGGACTTCAATAGCAAAAGAATCAACAGAAAGTCTACACACACATGGAAATTGAACAACTCTTTACTAGATGACCACTAGGTCAGGGAAGAAATAAAGAAGGAAATCAAAGACTTCTTAAAATCCAACGAAGATGAAGACACAACATACCCAAACCTATGGGACACAATGAAAGCTGTGCTACGAGGAAAGATGATAGCACCAAGTGCCTTCAAAAAGAAAATTGTGACAGCTCATATTAGCAAATTAACCGCTAAACTGGGTGAATTGGACAAAAAAAGAAGCAAACACTCCCAAGAGGAGCAGAAAGCAGGAGATCATCAAATTTAGGGCTGAAATCAACAACTTAGACACAAAAAGAACTATACAAAGAATCAATGAAACCAAGAGTTGGTTCTTCGAGAAAATCATCAAAATAGACAGAACCTTAGCTAAATTAAATAAAAGGCAGAAGGAAAAAAAACCCAAATCAACAAAATCAGAAATGAAAAGGGAGAAATAACAACAGACATTGAGGAAATCCAGAGAATATTTGGATCCTACTTTAAAAATCTATACTCCACCAAATTTGAAAATTTAAGTGAAATGTACAATTTTCTTGATAGATTCCACCTACCGAAGCTAAATCAAGATCAGATAAACAGATTAAACAGCCCTATAACCCCCAAGGAAATAGAAACAGTCATTAAAAATCTCCCAACCAAAAAAAAAAAAGCCCAGGGCCAGATGGCTTTAGCACAGAATTCTACTGGACCTTCAAAGAGGAGCTAACACCAATAATCTTCAACTCTTTCACCAAATAGAATCAGAAAGAACATTGCCAAACTCATTCTATGAGGCCACAGTCACCCTGATTCCTAAACCACACAAAGACCCAACAAAAAAAGAGAACTTCAGACCAATCTCCCTCATGAACATAGATGCAAAAATACCTAATAAAATACTAGCAAACCGAATTCAAGAACACATCAAAAGTATCATACACCATGATCACATAGGCTTCATTCCAGGAATGCAGGGATAGTTTAACATACGAAAGGCTATCAACATAATTAACCATATAAACAAGATGAAAGAAAAAAAACACATGATAATCTCGCTAGATGCAGAAAAAGCATTTGACAAAATCCAACACCCCTTCTTGCTCAAAGTTTTGGAGAGAACGGTCATACAAGGACCGTACCTAGAAATAATAAAGGCAATGTACAGCAAGCCAGTGGCCAACATCAAATTAAACGGAGAGAAACTTGAAGCATTTCCTCTAAACTCAGAGACAAGACAAGGGTGTCCACTTTCACCATATCTCTTCAATATAGTACTTGAAGTTCTTGCTAGAGCAAAAAGACAACTAAAGGAGATCAAGGGGATAAATATTGGAAACAAAGAAGTCAAATTATCCCTATTTGCAGATGATATGATACTATACATAAGCGACCCCAAAAATTTCACCAGAGAACTCTTACAGCTGATAAACACCTTCAGCAAGGTGGCTGGATACAAAATTAATTCAAAAAAATCAGAAGCCCTTCTTTATACAACAAACAAATGGGCTGAGAAAGAAATAAGGGAAACAACCCCCTTCACAATAGCCACAAACAATACAAAATACCTGGGAGTAACTCTAACCAAGCAAGTAAAGGACCTGTACAACAAGAACTTCAAGCCCTTGAAGAAACAAATGGAACAGGCCTGTAGAAAATGGAAAGATCTCCCATGCTCATGGATAGGCAGGATCAACTTAATAAAAATGACTATCCTACCAAAAGCAATATATAGATTCAATGCAATTCCTATCAAAATACCAACACAATTTTTATAGACTTGGAAAGAGCTATTCTCAATTTCATATGGAACAACAAAAAGCCCAGAATAGCTAAATCAATCCGGTACAATAAAAAAGCATCTGGAGGTATCACCATCCCAGATTTCAAGCTGTACTACAGAGCAATAGTTGTAAAAACAGCATGATATTGGTATAGAAACAGACCAGTAGATCAATGGAATCGAATTGAAGATCCAAAAATAGACCCACACACTTATGGCCACCTAATTTTTGACAAAGAAGCCAAAGGGGACAATGGAAGAAGGACAGCATCTTCAACAAATGGTTCTGGTCCAACTGGATGTCCACTTGTAAAAGAATGAAATTAGACCCATACTTATCACCTTGTACAAAACTTATGTCCAAGTGGATCAAAGACCTTAACATAAGGCTGGTCACACTAAATCTACTAGAAGAAAAAGTGGGGAAAACCCCCGAACACATTGGCACAGGTGACAACTTCCTGAACAGAACACCAAAAGCTCAGGACCCGAGATCAACAATCAATAAATGAGACCTCATGAAACTAAAAAGCTTCTGTAAGGCAAAAGACACTGTCATTATAACAAAACGGCAGCCTACAGACTGGGAGAAAATTTTCACCAACCCCACATCTGACAGAGGGCTAACATCCATAATCTACAAAGAACTCAAGAAATTAAATGCCAAGAAAACAAATAATCCAATCAAAAAGTGGGGGATGGAGCTAAATAGAGAATTCACAAAGGAGTAATCCCTAATGACTGAAAGACACTTGAAGAAATGCTCAACATCCTTAATCATTAGAGAAATGCAACTCAAGACGACTCTGAGATTCCATCTCACACCTGTCAGAATGGCTAAGATCAAAAGCTCAAATGACAGCACATGCTGGCGAGGGTGTGGAGAAAGGGGAACCCTACTCCATTGCTGGTGGTAGTGCAGGCTTGTGCAACCACTATGGAGGTCAGTCTGGCGATATCTTAGAAAACTTGGAATAGCTTTGCCTCAGGACCCAGCCATACCACTTCTTGGTATACACCCAAATGTCTCCTCACGGAATCATAAGGAAGTTTCCTCATCTATGTTCATAGCAGCCTTATTTGTAATAGCTAGAAACTGGAAACAACCCAGATGTCCCTCAACCGAAGAATGGGTTAAAAAACTGTGGTATATCTACACAATGGAATATTATTCAGCTATCAGGAACAATGAAATTATGCAATTTGCAGCCAAATGGATGGAACTAGAAAAGCTCATCCTGAGTTCACTAACTCAGACTCAGAAGGACGCATATGGCATCTATTCACTTATAGTAGGATTTTAGCTATATAGTAGAGGATATTGATACTACAACCAACACACCAAAGGGAACATGGACATAGACATTTTTTTCTATTTTTTATTCTGGTTTATCTGTTTGTCTGCTTATTTGTTTGTTTGTTTTTTAGTTCTCTCTCCCGAGCAATGAGACACTTTTCACTGGTGGTACTGCCTCATAGACCCCCAATGTATGAGGAGGCTCTTGGCCCTCATAAGTCCGCTGAACTGAGGTGAGGGACTGTTATATAGGGACACTCCACTCCAGAGAAATGGGATGGAAGGGTTAGGGGGTAAAGAAAAAATGAAATGTGAAGTTTCGGCCTTTTGCTACTAATTGTCATAAACTGTTTAGGATAATTAAGAAATGCAAACTAATATTCATGCAATCCTATCATTGTGTTAGGGACTATGACAGTCTATTATAGTTATTTTCTAAGCTACTCAGAAATAAAGTTTTAAGAGACAAGCAACATCTGCTTATCCTAATATAAGCGATAGATAGGGCCTCTTCAAAAACCTCAAGAGATCTGCAGAATATGGCATTCAAAGATGTTTTCTTAACTTTAGATTTTTTTTATATTGAGACATATCAACTCCTGACAGCACCCTCTATTCTACTCCAAGTAGAAGATGAGCATCGAAGAATCTCCAGTGGGAGATGATTGAATTAGTCGCAAGCCTATCTCTTGGCAGAAAAAATCCCTTGTCCCAACTGTAGACAGAATGCTGTCCAAAAAGGACAAAACTTGGAATCAGGTAAGTTGACAGCCTAACTCTGCCAAGACAGGGTAGGCAAGTCCTTCATAACCCCTGCTCTACAATCAATGTCTGTCAGAGAAATGGGGCCAAATGACTGAAGATCGATGCTGTAATGTATATAGAGAAAATGGGAACTGTCCAGGCAGCCACTGGTATGTCAGTTCTTAGTTTTGGAAGCTGCAGGCCCTGTACTTCCTATAAAATCAGATATATTTATCCCTCTCAGGTCTCTGAGGTGGTTGAAGAATAGATAGCTAGAGTCTCATAGTTAAATTTTGAGTTGTTTAGGAATCAAGAGAGTATTATAGATCTCAAATTGTGTTGCAAGTTAGTATGAAAGTTTAATTAGATATAGAACTTTAAACTCATGGAGATGGTTAGATAGTAGAATGTTAAAGTCAGGTGCCAAATACATATGGACTGGACATTGGGAATGTATGCTAAGCCATATAACCCTCATAACTGTGTCCTAATTACCTCTGTTGTTTTTTATTGTGTTTATTATTATAAGAGAAAGAGCCATTTGTTGGACTGAAAGGGGGAGCTTTTGGAGGAAATAAGATATACCTTAAACTTATAAAAAGGGAAGAGTATGGGGGGTTGAGGGTGGGAAGGTGGGACTGGAGGTGGGAGTAGGGAGGGGATTGCGATTGAGATGTAACTTGAAGAAATAAAAAATAAAGCAAAAAAAAAAGAGAGGGAGAAAAAGCATCTAGGTGTATCACCATCCCTGATTTCATGCTATTTTACAGGCAGTAGTAATAAAAAAGACAACATGGTACTAGCATAGAAACAGAGGGTTTAGTCAATGGAATCAATCAAATACCCAGGAAAAAAACCACACATCTATGGTTACATAATTTTTGACAAATAAGCCAAAACCATACAATGGGAAGAGGAAAGCATCTTCAGAGAATAGTGCTGGTCTAACTGGATGTCAACATGTAGAAGAATGCAAATAGACCCATATTTATCACCTTACACAAAACATAAGTCCAAGTGGGTCAAAGACCTACACATAAAACCAGATATGATAATTCTAATAAAAAAGAAAGTGAAGAAAAGCATCGAACTCATTGGCACAGGTGACAACTTCCTGAACAGAACACCAATAGCTCAGGCTCTAAGACCAAAAATCAACAAATTAGCCCTTATGAAACTGAAAAGCTTCTGTCAGTCATAATTCAGTGTCATTAGAAAAAATGGTGACTGACAGGTGGGGAAAAGTTCTTCACCAACCCTACATCTGATAGAGGGTTAATATCCAAATTTTCCAAAAAACTCACAAAATTAAACACCAACCAACCAATTAATCCAAGCAAAAAATTAGGTGCAGACCTAAATGAGAATTCACAAGAGAGGAATCTGTAATGACTGAGAGACACATGAAGAAATGCTCAACATCCTTAGTCATGAGAGAAATGCAACTCAAGGTGACTCTGAAACTCCATCTCACACCTGTCAGAATGGCTAAGATCAAAAATCCAAATGAGAGTCCATGCTGGAAAGGTTGTGGAGAAAGGGAAACACTCTTGCATTGATGCTGGGAGTGCAAACTTTTACAACTACTATAGAAATCAGTTGGCAATATCTTAGAAAACTTGGAATAGCTATACATCAAGACCCAGCCTTACCACTCCTGGGCATATATCCAAAGGATTCTTCACCAAACCACAAGGACATTGGCTTAACAATGTTCACAGTATTTGTAGTAGGTAGAAACTGGACCCAACCCATATGTCCTTCAAATGAAGAGTGGATAAAAAAAAAACTATGGTATATTTCCACAATGGAATATACTCAGATATCAGAAACAAGGAAATCATGTGATTTGCAACCAAATAGATGGAACTAGAAAAGCTCATCCTCAGTAAGCTAACCCAGATCCAGAAAGATATGCAAGGCATGTTTTCAGGTATAACTGGATATTAGCCATATAGTGAAGGATAACAATCCTACAACCCACAGACCTAAAGGAATAGGAACTTAACACAACTATCCTACAAGAAATTCCACCCATCAGCATAACAAAACAGAGTCTGAGACACACAGTCAAACATTAGGTGGAGCTCTGGAAGCAATAGATAAGAGAGGGAGAGGAATAAAGAGACACAGAGGGGTCAAAATCTACACATGAAGATCAAGAGAACCAACTAACCTAGGCCCTTAGTGGCTCACAGAGGCTGAAAATTAACCAAAATAACGAGAAAAGCTTGGACTTGACTTAGACTCTTCCTCTACAAATATAGTGGATAGACAACTTGGTTCTAATATAGATCCCTTAACAAGGGTGGGTGGAGCTGTCTCAGTCATAGACTTTGTTTCCTGTAAGTGGGACCCTTTACTGTAATGGACTTGCCAACTCAGGCCCCAGAGAAATAAGAAGCTCTTAGCCCTCATGTGACTGATGAACTTAGCGGAGCTGATATGTGGAGGCCTCAACACCAGAGGAGTAGGATGGGTGGGAGAGCGAGGAGGGAAGTGGGAGAGAGGGACAGGGAGGGGAGGAGAGAGGAGGCGGTGATTGGGAAGTAACTTGAATCAATAAACAAATGTAGAAAAATTAAACGGAAAATATTAAGTATGTAACCATCGTGATGTGAGTAAAATGTATGGTTTAAAGAATACATTGTGTGTTTATACCAGGCTTCATACTATGCTTGATATCACTAAAATGATTATATCAAAAGCACATTCTCCATGCCTCTAGTTTCCTTTCAGGCATTTTAAAAGTTCTAGATTGGAAAAGAGAAGATATTCAATTTCATCAAATGTTTTGCACACAAACTTATACCTGTCTCATTGGAAACCTCATTCTCTGGGCACTGGACGCAAACAAAGCAGCATTCTGCTATTTGTTCCTGATGAAATTTCCTGAGTCCTGGAGTGCACATAACACTGCATGTAGAGGTAGGAACCTGAGGTAAATAAAATATGTATTGGTAACAGACATGATTTTTATGAACTGTTCTATAATCCTTCATTATTTATCAATTTCAATCATATGAGCATTCCTTTAAATCTGCAATGAAATTAAAGACCACACAGTATTTACAACATATTTTCACATCGTATGCATACATATTAGGTGGAAGATATTGAAATTTGTTTCATCCTAAATTGAAATGATGCATGAGAATTCCATAGGTGGTATAACTGGATTTAAAAGGGTTTATAAATCAAAAGGAAGAATAACACATTGGATGGATCAAAAGCAATGGAACACTGGGTTATTGGATGAATATGAACAAAGCATGCTGCTAGAGACTCTCACAGACTTAAAAGTTATAATGAAGTCTAGGATATAAAGAAATGATTCTGCAGACAACTACATGGTATCCTTGACTCGGTTATAAAGATCTACACACAGAATCACAAAATTTTGAATTTTATAAATGGTTATACATTTTTAATATTTTAAATATTGTATGCTATTTTTAAATTTGTATATATTTTCCCCAGTGTGGGGTAAGTTGGAATGTGACTTTAAGTGTTCATGGAAGCCAGAGGCATTGGGTTCCCATGAACTAGACAGAAAATTGTGACCCATCAAGCATGGGTGCTGTGAACTGAGATTGGATCTTTCAAAGAACAACAATTGTTCTTAACCACTAAACCATTACCCAAATCCACAATTTTTTTATAACATAAACATACTGAAAAGAATGAAAATTTTGGTGTACACATCGATATTGCTCCCATGGCGGTCTCTAATTCTTCAGATATTTTCAGTTGTTGTCTCTGTGGGAAATAAGGAAAATAGCTTCCTATTTTTACCTTTAAACCAAAACCTTGTGGAAAATTCCAAATGTTAAAAATATCAGTCTGCACACAGTTTTTCTCTAAGATTCACATTCATCTGTTCTCCAACAGGGTTAGTAAATATTCTCTTCTTCAGCAATGATGCAATCTAAGTGAGAAACATCATTAGAAGATTGCATATGCCCACCAAGTAGGACAAAGTGACATTGTGAATGTCCCATGATTTTCAACATATTCCACAAAGGTAAATATATTTGGAGGTGTCCTATCTAGTGAAACACAAGATATCTCATGGGTAGTTAAATTGTATTATACTTATATACATGGTTTAGGGTAGGAAATATCAGAATGATTGTTTACCATATATTGAGTAACATAGTGAGAGAGATTTGAACATTCATTTCTGGTATTAAAGTACTCAGAGAGAAACAATAGAATTGAGAGAGAGTGAGAGACCTGAAAGTTGTTAAAAGGAAGAGAGTGGGTTTGTAAATCATTATACTGGAGACAAATATGAAATAAAAATAAATTTAATAAAAACACGAGTCCATATTACTTGTCTAAATAATTAATTGACAGTTTAAAAAATAATTATCCATGTTGATCATCACGCATTTTATTTCTTCAGAAAAAAAAATCTTTTAGTTGTCACTAAAGTCACTTGAACATTTTATGATAAAAATTTCAGTTACTATTTCTAATAATTTGATAAAATGGTGAGAAATATGTCACAAAAATAACTGATCTTCATACAATAATGTTGCCATCCATTGAATGTTTATCTTGTGCAGTCTATTTATCAACATAAAATTTTTATGTCCTTGTATTGAGGGAATAGTATCTGATAAATTCATATGAGCATTTGTGTGGCTATTTAAAAATATCATAAATTAAGCATAATAGAACATAAGATATTTTACCTGCTGACAATCAGAAAATATTTCTCCGGGTTCTGGTGTGTGCTGAGACTCTACTTGTTGAAGAATAATTTCATGGTACGTGTGGGCTACAATATACACAGCATTGTATAAATTGTAACTTTCTTCACTTAGAACCATGTCAAACTTATGCTGTGATAGCCAGTCCAATGAAGTGGTGAATGAATAATGATTCATTGAGCTATAGTTGGTACTGGAAAATGAACAGTTAAAGTAATTCCACTTTTGTCTCATCTGAGAAATGTCTACAGGGTATTTGGAATTGTTCATTGTTTGCATAAAATTCCTAAATTTAGAAACCTCACTATGGTGGTGTGCGAAAGTGACAGTCCCGTGGAAGGGGTCAAGGCTGAAATCCCTCTTGCTTGTGAGGACATCCCATTGTGAGGTGGTGACCCAGATTCTCTGTACACCTAAGTATACCCATCTTCTGAAGCTGGCTTCTAGAGTAGAGTTTATTTCACCATAAATGACAACAACCTTTGCTGATGATGTCATGATTTGTTTATCATATGTTGACACCCTTGTCATGTATAACTCCATGTTATCTTGGATCACATTTACAAAGGATAAACAGCCTCCATTACTCTTCATCTCTTCTCTGATATCTGAGAGAAACTGAGTTCCCTGGTCATCATCTGAAATTACCACACCTATCCACTTCCATGTATAATAAAGCATTAAAGAGACCATGGCATGGGGTAAACATGTATCCTTTTGTGCTATCTGGTAGACATGGGGAAACTGAACATTGTCACTCAGAATAGGATGAAAGGGTCCAAAGAAAATCTGTAGGATAAAGACAGGGAAAGCAAGGTGAAGGACAGGATTGACAAGAACTCCATTCTTAGATATGAGTTGTGTTACTCACCTTCCAGAACTCCTATAAAAGACAATATTATTACACCGTAAAGGTTGTGTATTATTCCTATTAGACTATAATACTTCTGACAAATCTCAATGTTCAACAACACTTTTGTGTGTTTTTTCATTTCATCTATTCTTGAAATTCTATGAAATGTTTGTGACATGTCAATATCTGATTCATTAATGCTTTAGAATACATACATAGCACACACAAACCCCTGCATCCCATTCATTCTCTGTAGTAACTTGGGATTGGTATAAACAAACTGTTGCCTCTCATTTTTGCCACACAGTCCCACCTTCAGATTACTGGAAAAGATTGCTTGTTTTAAAGATGTACTCCATGATGGTCCTGTAAGACGTACATAGCATGTAGACATTCCACAAGAATAATTAGGAGGATCTTTTAGAGATTCATTTTGTAGTAAACTTAGTTCATCAATTAATTTCAATGTGTCAAAATACATGCCAACAGGGAAGGTAAATATCAAAGACATGTTAGGTAAAATGTAAGGGTTCCTGTTGATCTCATCAGTAGCAAAAAGCAGTACAAGAATAAGCTCATATTTCCTTGTTGGTATTCTAAAAGAAAACACAAGGGCATTATGGAGGATTTTACAAACATGACAGTTTCAAATCAATTGAGGTGAAACTTTTAATATGTCCCTCTATAGTTCTGCATAAATTCCATCTTTCCTAATGTAAAGGCATAGAAGAAGCCATCTATAAAGCTGAAGTCATTTTCATAATTCATCAAAATATATTATTCTTTTTTTTTGGTTTTTTTTCGAGACAGGGTAAAATATATTATTCTTATATGAGACATTTTATCTTTGTGAAAATTAATAAAGAGAATACCATCCAATACTATAACACAATCCAGTCTGTTACTTATTTTTCTTGGAATTCTCATTCTAGAGAAATGTGAAAAAACCTATTACATGAATATATCTAATGCATGGCAATATATCCTTTAATTATTAAAATATGATCTTTTAATAATTATAAGATTATTATCTTTTAATAATTAAACAATAAAATTGTAATAAATTTTATTAATTAAATATTTTATTCATTTATACAAACTATCTTTGTCATATTGAGTATATCAAGATTCATAAAATTTATAATGACATTTTCAACATATATTTATTAATTTATGTTACATCTCATTCACACCCTCCTCCTTCCTCCCCTTCTGGTCTCACCCTCCTAACCTCTACTCCCTCTCCCACACATCCTTCTCCTCCAGTGTTGACAGCCACCACATATCAGCCCCCCTCAGTTCATCAATCACATGAAGGCTAAGATCTTCCTCTTGCTCTTGGGCCTGACATGGCATCTCAGCTATGGTAAAGTGTCCCACTAACAAGTAATAAATTCCATGACTGAGACCATCCCCCACCCACTTGCTAAGGGATCTGTAAGAAGAAGTTACTTGTCCTCTATATATGTATAGGGGTTTATGTCTAATTTAAGCTTCTTCTTTCTTTCTTCTTCTTCTTCTTCTTCTTCTTCTTCTTCTTCTTCTTCTTCTTCTTCTTCTTCTTCTTCTTCTTCT
>CAJQZJ010032834.1:8919248-8937068 GCA_907164525.1 Lophiomys imhausi
CTTCTTCTTCTTCTTCTTCTTCTTCTTCTTCTTCTTCTTCTTCTTCTCATTCTCATTCTTATTCTTTGTAATTTTTTCAGTCTCTGTAAGGACCTAGGTTGGTTGGTTCTGTTGATCTTCGTGTGTTTTCTTGTGCCCTCCAAATCTGTCTACTCCTCCTACCTCTGTTATATAGAGTTCCCAGAGCACCACCAAATGATTGACTGTGTGTCTCAGAATCTGTTTTGATATGATGCTGGATGGAACTTCTCATAAGATGCTTATGCTAGCTTCCTGTTCCTTTGGGTCTGTGAGTTGTAGAATAGTCATGCTATACTATATGGTTAACATCAAGTTATAAGTGAATACATTCCATGTGTATCTTTTTGGGTCTGGGTTAGCTCATTCAGGATGAGCTTTTCTAGTTCCATCCATTTGGCTGCAAATTGCATGACTTCCTTGTTTCTGAGAGCTCAATAGTATTCCATTGTGTAAATGTACCACAGTGTTTTCATCCATTCTTTAGGAAGGGCATCTGGGTTGTTTCCAGTTTCTAGCTATTATGAATAGAGCTGCTATTAACAAAGGTTATATGATGTAGTTTTTGTTTGGTGAAGAATCCTTTGAATATATGCCCAGGTGTGTTATGGCTGGGTCTTGAGGTAGAAATATCCCCAGTTTTCTGGGATATTATCAGATTGGTTTCCAAAGTGGTTGTACAAGTTGATAATCCCACCAGCAATGGGGGAGTGTTCCCCTTTCTCCACATCCTCACCAGCATGTGCTATCATTTGAATTTTTTATCTTGACCATTCTGACAGCAGTGAGATGGAATCTCAGAGTAGTTTTGAGTTGTGTTTCTCTGATGACTAAGGATGTTGAACATTTCAAGTGTTTCTCAGCCATTAGATCTTCCTCATTTGTGGATTCTCGGTTTAACTCTATAGCCCAAATTTAATTGGATATTTGGTCTGTCGGTGTGTAATTTCTTGAGTTCTTTGTAAATTTTAGATGGGGGTTAGTGAAGAACTTTTACCAATCTGTAGGCTGCTGACTTGTTCTGATGGCAGTGTCCTTTGCCTTACAGAAGGTTTTCAGCTCCTAAGGGCTCATTTATTGATTGCTGGTCTTACAGAGTGAGCTTTGGCTGTTCTGTTCAGGAAGTTGTCACCTTGCCAATGAGTTTGAGGCTTTCCTATACTTCCTCTTCTATTAGAATTGGTGTGTCCTGTTTTATGTTGAGGTCTTTGACCCACTTGGACTTAAGTTTTGTTCAGGGTGACAGATATAGGTCTATTTGCATTCGCCTACATGTTGACATCCAGTTAAGCCAGAACCATTTGTTGAAAATGCTTTCCTTTCTCCATTGCAGTTTTGGCTTCTTTGTTAAAAATTAAGTGAACTTAGGTGTACGGGCTTTTTCCTGGGTCTTTGATAAAATTCCATTGATCAACCGTTCTGTTTCTATGCTAGTAACATGCTGTTTTTATTGTTAGTGCTGTATAGTATAGTTTGAAATCAGAGATGGTGATACCTCAAGATCTTCTTTTATTGTTCAGGATTGAAGTAGCTATTCTGGGTTTTTGTTTTTCTATATGAAGTTGAGAATTGTTCTTTCAAGGTCTATAGTGAATTGTGTTGGTACTTTGATAGGAATTGCATGAAATCTGTATATTGATTTTGGTAGGATGGCGATTTTTATTATATTGATCCCATCTATCCAGGAACATGGGAGATCTTTCCATCTTCTGATATCAATTTCTTCCTTCAGTGACTTGAAGTTCTTGACTACAGATCTTTCACTTCTGTAGTTAGAATTACCCGCAGGTTCTTTGTAATATTTGTGGTTGTCATAAAGGGTGTGGTTTCCCTAATTTCTTTCTCAGCCCATTTATCTTCTCTGTAAAGAAGGCTACTCATTTTTTGAATTAATTTTTCTATCTAGTCAAATTGCTGAAGGTGTTTTCAGCTATAGAATTTTTGGTGGAATTTTTGGCATCACTTATGTATACTATTAAATTTTGTGAATTGGAATTCTTTGACTTCTTCCTTTCAATTTGTTTCCCTTGATCTCCTTTAGTTGTCCTATTGCTCTGGCTAGAACTTCATGTCCTATGTTGATGATATATTGAGAAAGTGGGTAGCCTTGCCTTGTCCCTGATTTTAGAGAATATGTTTTAAGTTTCTCTCCATTTAATTTGATGTTGGCTACCATCTTGCTGTATATTGTTTTTACTATATTTAGGTATGGTCTTTGTATGTCAGATCTATCCAAGACCTTTACCATAAAGGGGTGATGGATTTTGTCAAATGCTTTTTCAGCATCTAATGAGATTATCCTATAGATTTTTTCTTTCAGCTTCTTTTTATGGTGGGTTACATGGATGGATTTTGAATGTTGAATCATCCCTGCATCCTTGGGGTGAAGCCTATTTGATCACATTGGATCATACTTTTGAAGTGTTCTTTCTTTGGTTTGCAAGAATTTTTTTTGAATCATGTGATTTATTAGCAAACATTCACTCCATGTCTACTCTGTATAAGGTCCTATAGCAGAAGGCAAGGAAGATGCATCATGTCATCACATCAAGAAGGGCAACATCACTGATATAGAAGGATGTGAGTTTGCAGTCTACAAAGTTCTTTCTGGCAATGCTGGCATCTGATGTCCTATAAAACTTTAAGTTTTAATCCATGACTAATAGATTAGCTACAAGTACATCAAATATGACATCAATTGAAAACCTGTCAAATATTTAGCATTAATTGTTGTGTTATAATTTTCTAAAGATGAATCAAACTAATCAAACACTGATTAGCCATAAAATTTAGTCTTAAATTCACAGCACATTGCTGACAAACTGAGTAAAAAAAACTAAGACATTTGAGAACTGACAAGTTGAAATGTCAATTCAAGCTTGTCCCTTGATAAAATAGGACATGAGTCATATAACTCTCATAATTGTGGCCTATTTATTTCTGTTGTTTTGTGTTGTATTTATTGATATAAGAGAAAGAACCATTTGTTGAACTGAAAGGGGGAGCTGTTGGGGGGAAAAGATATACCTTAAACTAAAAAAAAGGTAGAGGATGGGGGGTTGAGGGGGAAGAGGGTGGAAGGGTGGGACAGGAGGGGGGATTATGGAGGGGATTGTGATTGAGATGTAACTTGAAGAAATAAAAAATAAATTATAAAAATGTATGGTAGTACACGATAGCTGTCCTAATTGCAGTGAGGAAACTTGATTATGCCAAATGTATCTTAATGCCACAAAAATTATGAGATATTCTTTTGTATCAGTGATTGGATTTTAATTACAAAATGACTCGTGTCCTATTTTTTCAAGGGTTTGCAAGAATTTCATTAAGTATTTTTGCATCTATGTTCATAAGGTAAATTGGTCTGAAACTTTCTTTATTTGTTAGATCTTTGTGTGGTTTAGATATCCACGTGTCTGTGGCCTCATAGAATGAGTTTGGCAGTGTTCCTTGTGTTTCTGTTTTGTGGAAGAGTTTGAGGATTATTGTTATTAGCTCTTCTTTGAAGGTGTGGGAAAATTCCATGCTGAAACCATCTGTTTCTGGGCTATTCTTGGTTGGGAGACTTTTAATGACTGCTTCTATTTTCTCAGGGGTTATAGGAATATTTAATTTGTTTACCTGATCATGATTTAACTTTGGTACATGGAATATAACAAGAAAATTGTCCATTTTATCTAGGTTTTACAACTTTGTAAAGTAAAGGTTTTTGAAGTAGGATCTAGTGAGTCTATGGATTTCCTCAGAGTCTGTTGCTATTTCCTCCTTTTCATTTCTGATTTTGTTGATTTGCATATTTTCCTACTGCCTTTCAGTTAGTTTGGCAAATAGTTTGTCTTTGTTCATTTTCTCCAAGAAGCAACTTTTGGTTCCACTGATTTTTTTACTGTTCTTTTTGTTTCTAAGTTATTGATTTCAATCCTGAGTTTGAAGATTTCCTGTCATCTGTTCCTTAGGGCCTGCAAGACATCTGCCCAGGCCCTTCTAGCTTTCAGAGTTTCTGAAGAGAAGTCAGGTGAGTTTCTGATGGGTCTGCCTTTATGTGTTATTTAACCTTTTATCTTGCAGCCTTTAATATTCTTTCTTTACTGTGTATGTTTAGTGTTTTAATTTCAAGGGTTATGTGGAGGGAAGATTTTCTTTTCTAGTCTAATCTGCTTGTTGTTCTGTTAGCATCCTGAATGTTTATGGGCATCTCTTTCTTTATGTTTGGGAAATTTTCCTCTGTGGTTTTTTTTTTTTTTTTTTAAAATGTTTACAGGTCCTTGGAGTTGGGAGTCTTTTCTTTCTACTATTTCTTTTATTCATAGGTTCTATATGCTAATTCAGTCCTTAACTTCTTGGATGTTTTGGGTGAGGAACTTTTTAGTTTTCTCATTTTCTTTGACTGATGAATCGATTTCTTCAATTGACTTTTTCACACCTGACATCCCGTCTTCCATCTCTTGTATCTTGTTGGTGATGCTTCTGTCTGCAATTCTGGTTCTTTCTCCAAGATTTTCCACCTCCAGATAATCTCTGCTTCTGTTTTCTTTATTGATTCCATTTCCATTTTCAGGTCTTCTACAATTTATTCATTTCCTACTCCAGCTTAATTGTCTTTGTCCATATTTCTTTATTGGCTTTGTCCTTTTCCTTTTCCTATTTTATTGAGTTTCCCTCGACATCTTTTGTGGATTTTTACTTTCTTCTGGTAAATTGTGTTTTCCTGGATGTCTTTAATGGATTTCTCCATTACTTTCATCTGTTGGATTGTGATCTCCTTAAATTCTTTCATGGATTTTTTTTCTTCTTTTAAGGCCTCAATCATTTTCATAAGTATGGATTTGTCATTATTTTTTGTGTTTATGCTGTGTTAGGATGATCAGAGTTTGTTGCACTAAGATTGATGGGTTCTGGTGTTGTCATATTGCCCTAGCTTTTGTTGCTTGTGTTTGTTCATTGGCCTTTAGCCATCTGGTTTTCCCTTTCATCGTTTAGTTGTTAATGGTGCCCAACAGATTTAGTGCTCAGGAAAGAGACCTGGTTTGGAGGCTGGTTTTTCCTGTGTGATGTTGTGTGATCCTAAGATCCAGAGGGTCTCTTCAGGGAGGTTGGTAGGGCTGCAGCCTAGAAGCTGTAGCTGGGAAGATGACCTCTCAGAGAAGTAGGAAGCACCTGGAGACCTAATGCAGGGTCCTGCTTCCCTGGAACTCCAGGGGATGACCACTTGGAGAATGTCAGAAGCTTTGCCAGAAATATGAGAGGTGTCTAGAGGCCAGAGGCCAGTGCAAGCATCTCTGGGCCTCAGAGGAGGATCCCTCAGAGAAGCTCTCTGTGGATGGAGGAACTACTTGGAGGCCTGAAGCTGAGGCAGAGTGTCCCTGAGCCTCAGCAGATACCCTCTAGGAGAAGCTCTTTCAGAGATACACTTGGTGGCCAGGAGCCTGGGTGAGAATCCCTGGAAAGTCAAAGGAAGATTTCTAAGAGAAGCTCTCCTTGGGGCACAGAACCCCTAGTGGTTGGAAGTCTGGTGGAGTATCTTTGGTGCTAGGCAGTTGACCCATTATGCTAGAAGAGCCTCCTGTCCAGAGGCAGGGTTGCGGGTATGGGTAGTAGTGTCTCGGTAGCTGGAAGGGAGACCACACCAAGGAGCCCTCTGTGGACTTAGTAAGCACCTGGACACGTGAGACCCAGGTGAATGATCCTGGGACTTGTTGTACAACCTTTTGGAGGATCTCTTTTGGGGTACACAGGAAGTGCCCAGTGGTCAGGAGCTGGGGCCCTATGTCTCTGGGAGTTGGAATCTGAACCCGTTAAGGTGAGCAGGTCTGAGGAGCCAGTAGCTGGAATCCGTATGTCGCTGCAATTTGGGGGGAATCCTCCTCTATCAGGGGAAACACAGATGTGGGTGTGCCAGATTCAATGATGTGTCCTCTCATTCTCCCTTCAGTTAAGGAGCTCCTGCCACTGGTAAACAGTGCAGGCTGTGCACCACCATCTTGGAAAACTGTCTTACTTTTTCTCTCATACCAAGGCATTTTATTTCACTCCCTTATTCATGTTCTTCACCACTGTTAAAATCTCATTAAATTATATTTTAAAATATCCATAACTAAGGACCATATTTCTAATGCAAATACAAAATTTTGGCTTCTCTTTTACACTTTTTAACTTGTAAAATATTCTCTGAAAGTGAAATATTAAAAGAGTGTAAAATATTGAATATGAATGACTCATGAGTATATCCTGAAGACAGAATATTATATACTCTGACCTGCAGGGAAGAGACTCAAATGCATGTTATGCCTGTGAGAAAATGTCTAAGAATAAAATTTCACGTGAAAAAGATTATGCTTTTATCCCTCTCAGGTCTCTGAGGTGGTTGAAGAATAGATACCTAGAGTCTCATAGTTAAATTTTGAGTTGTTTAGGAATCAAGAGGGTGTTCTGGATCTAAGAAGATATTTTTAAAATTATGAGGCAAGTTAGTATGAAAGCTGAGTTAGATATAGAACTTTAAACTCATGGAGATGGTTAGATAGTAGAATGTTAAAGTCAGGTGCCAAATACATATGGACTGGACATTGGGAATGTATGCTAAGCCATATAACTCTTATAATCGTGGCCTATTTATTTCTGTTGTTTTGTATTGTATTTATAGTTATAAGAAAAAGAACCATTATGTGGACTGAAAGGGAGAGCTGTTGGGGGGAAAAATAAATACCTTAAACTAAAAAAAAAAAAAAAGAAGGGAAGAGGATGGGGGGGCTGAGGGGGAGGAGGGTGGAAGGGTGGGACTGGAGGGGGGAGTAGGGAAGGGATTGTGATTGAGATGTAACTTGAAGAAATAAAAAATAAATTATTAAAAATAAATAAATAAATAAATAAATAAATCTTTTAAAATGAAAAAAAAATCAACATAATAAAAATGGCCATCCTACCAAAAGCAAAATACATTTTCGATGCAATTCCTATCAAAATACCAACACAATTCTTTGCATACCTGGAAAAAATAATTCTTAACCTCATATGGTATAACAAAAAAAAACAGAATAGCTAACTCAATAAATCAATAAAAAAATTCTGGAGGTATTACCATCCCTGATTTCAGGCTATACTACAGAGCAATAGTAATAAAAACAGCATGGTACTGATATAGAAATACACTAGTTGAGCAATGGAATCAAATTGAAGACACAGAAATAAACCCACACACCTATGGTCTTCTAGTTTTTGACAAAGAAGCCAAAACTGTACAATGGAAAAAGGACAGCATCTTCAACAAATAGTGCTGGTCTAACTGGATGGAGACATCGTAAAGAATGCAAATTGACCCATACTTACCACCTTTCACAAAACTTAAGTCCAAGTGGATCAAACACCTTAACAAAAATCTGGACACACTAAATGTAATAGAAGACAGAGTTGGGAAAAGCCTCAGACTCATTTGCACAGGTGACAACTTCCTGAACAGAACACCAATAGCTCAGACTCTAAGACCAACAATCAATAAATGGGACCTTCTGAAACTGAAAAGCTTCTATAGGCAAAGGACACTGCCACTAGAACAAAACGGCAACCTACAGATTGTGAAAAGATCTTTACCAACCCCTCATCTGACAGAGGGATAATATCCATAATTTATAAACAACTGAAGAAATTAAACACCAAGAAACCAAATAATCCAATCAAAAATGGGAAACAGAGCTAAACCGAGAAATCATAAAGGAGGAATCTCTAATGGCCGAGAGAAAATTGAAGGAATGTCCTTAATCATCAGAGAAATGCAACTCAAGACACTCATGAGATTCCATCTCACACCTGTCAGGATGGCTAAGATCAAAAATTCTAATGACAGCACATGCTGGTGAGGTTGTGACGAAAGGGGAACACTCCTCCATTGCTGGTGGGAATGCAACCATGTACAATCACTATGGAAATCAGTCTGGCAATATCTTAGAAAACTTGGAATAGCTCTACCGCAAGACCCAGCCATACCACTTCTGGGTATACATACAAATGATTCCTCACCAAACCACAAGGACATTTCCTCATCTATGTTCATAGCATCCTTATTTGCAATAGCTAGAAACTGGAAACAACCCAGCTATCAGAAACAACGAAATCATGCAATTTTCAATCAAATTGATGGAACTAGAAAAGCTCATCCTGAGTGAGCTAACCCAGACTCAGAAAGATTCACATGGCATCTATTCACTTATAATTGGATTTTAGCCATATAGTACAGGGTAATTATTCTACAACCAACACACCAAAAGGAACAGGAACATAGACCTTGTTGCCTGTTCATGAGACACTTCCTCTAGTGGTGCTGCCATGTAGGCTCCCAGGATATGAGGAGGCTCTTGGCCCTCATATGACTGCTGAAATGGGGTGGGGAACTGATGTGTGGGGACACCCCACTCTGGAGAAGTAGGATCAGAGGGGGGAAACTGTGATGGAAATGTGGTTGGAAGTAGTGAATAAACATTAAAAAAAAGAATTTAAATTCACTTGGTGTGGTGGTGACTGCCTTTCTTCCCAGCAATCAGGAGGCAGAGGCAGGCTGATCTCTGTGAGTTCAAGTCTAGTGTGGTCTTCAAAGTGAGTCCAGGACATCTGGGGATACACAGAGAAACCCTGTTTCTGAAAAAAATAAGAAATGTTAATTCTATCAGGAATCATTCTTATTATTGTCTAGTTAATTCCGAGCAACACTTTCTTTGTGTATGGTATTATTCTATTCTGATATTTCTTCACAAGATTAACTTTATTAATAATGAATCTGCCCATAGCTGTTCTATGTGCTCATTTGAGTAGACAACACTAGGGAAAGGAGAGAAAGTTGTCACAGTCACTCATGTCAACAGCAGAATCATTAGCTGTTGACAGGGTGCACTTTAAAGAGCTGTCAGTGGTGATGTAGTACTATAAGGCAATGACTGCATGACTTTCAAGTCACAGTTAATAAAACAAACACTAAAAATGTAGATTTTATATTTTGGACATGTGTAGTTTCACTTAGAGTTAGGGTTAGATTGAAGTTAGGAAAAAACTCCCAAGAAAAAAACTGTAAATGGCAGAAACAGAAAACAAGGAGGAAGAAAATTTATCTAATCACAAGATAATTAAATTTTCATATAATAGAAGGTAAAAACAATGACTTCACTTACCTTAATAACTACTCTATCAAATACACATTTCTGTGTGTCACAATTTTTTATTTTGGTAACTGACTTTCTGAAGAGTTTCAAGTGTATTACTAAATGTTTCTGTGGAAATTTGACATTTCTTTATAGGTTCATGTCACCCAACTTAAAACTAATGCTGTTCTATATAGTTGATAGCATATATGTCTGTGTACTATTTTCAGGTTGGATTTGTGTAACCACTACCTATGGCTTGCCTCTAGTAGTAAGCATTAGTTTTCATTTGTTTATCTTATATGTATGGGAAGCCTAGTATTCTTGAACAAAAGTTTAAGGAAAGTAAAGAATCAAATATCATTCAAAATATCAAGAAAAATATTTGCATGCCAAAATTTTATATATAAACTGTAGTAGGATCTACGTAATAAAAATGGCCATCCTACCAAAAGCTATATGCACATTCAATGCAATTCCTATCAAAATACCAACACAATTCTTTACAAACCTTGAAAGAACAATTCTCAACTTCATGTGGAATAACAAAAAATTCAGAATAGCTAAATCATTCCTGTAAAATAAAAATAAAAAAAAAAATCAGGAGGTATCACTATCCCTGATTTCAAGCTATACTACAGAGCAATAGTAATAAAAACAGCATGACACTGATATAGAAACAGACCAGTTGAGCAATAGAATTGGATTGAAGACCCAGAAATAAACCCACACACCTATGGGTACTTAATTTTTGACAAAGAAGCCAAAACCATACAGAATCTCTCTCTCATACTCTTTTTGTTTTGAATTTCTTGACCTTGGATGCAGCTGGTATATCTGCTGCTGAAAGATTTTTTTGGCATCCTCAAACTAAGGATAATTTTGCATTTGTAAGATGGAAGGACCCCTTAACTAGTTCATAGCAAGGGCCTGACCCCATATTAATCTAGGGACAAGGACATGTATGTGTTTTTCCACAGGATGCTGAGAGTGCACAGTGGATTCCAGAAAGGCTGGTACGGTTTGCTGAACAGGAACATCTCGAAGTGGCTGATGCTGATGATTGTCATGCAGATGACAACAGGTAAAGTGTATTGGGCCTATGTTCTGATCCTCCATTTCTTCATCCTATGGTATGAAATGAACCTGAGGTTCCTGTGTCTGCTAACAACACACACATATTGGGACAATCCTGGTCAGAAAAATTACCAACTCAGGCCAAGATAAACTATACTGGCATGGGACGGGGCATAACAATTTGCTCTGTGAAAAAAATCTAAGAGATGGTTGTGTAATTGTTTTTTCTCAGACTTGGAAGAAGAATGTATCTCTGATAGTTACATAAAGCATTACAATGAGTATGCCTCTGATGGAATACGGACATGCAAGCCTCCTGAGATTTATAGACCAAGTGGAAAGGAAGAGATAGAGACTGAAAAACTGGTCTTTGACAGAATCATTAGGTGGAAAACATGTTACAATGATCCCCCCATGTTATTCAATGTGACTGGTTATGATGAGCAAATTATAAGTTGGGCTGGAAATCAACTTGACATAGGTCAAAAGGAACTGGCTATAGGATTATGGAGGACTCAATCTGGACATTCGCAGAGATATCTATGGAAGTAGGTGACATCTTTGGATGAGGTCATGTTTAGCTATGATCGTGGTCAGAGTCGCATACCAGATCAGGTCTGATACAAATGTTTCTGCTTGTGTCACATTCCCATATGTTATGCTTATTGGAAATGCTAAATTCACTGTTTATAAAAAATAATTTAATGTTACTTGTTATGATTGTTATATTTCTAATTGTGTCTCTGCTGTAGAAATTGGAACATCTGTAATTGTATTGCATCACCCTGCTTTTATCATGACACCTGTGAATTTAACTGGCCCATGATATTCAGGAAAAGGTTTTCAAGTACTAAAAAAAATTGGAAACAGCTTTAGCCTGAAGTAAATGCATGGTAGGGTTGATTATTGCTGGGATTGCAGCTTTAATTACTTTGATTGCTTCAACTACTACTGCTGCTGTAGTTTTAACTCAGGAACTTCAAATTGTTGCCTATGTTACTTCTTTAATGCAAAATGTTACAATCGCTCTAGGCACACAGGAGGATATAGATGAAAGAATTGAACAGAGGATTAATGCTCCTTATGATGTTGTACAAAATTTTAAAAATAAACCCAGATGAGGGACATCTGGGTTGTTTCCAGTTTCTAGCTATTACAAATAAGACCACTATGAACATAGTTGAGGAGATGTCTATGTGGTTTGGTGGGGAATCTTTTGGATGTATACCTAGGAGTGGTATGGCTAGGTCTTGAGGTAGAGCTATTTCAAGTTTTCTAAGATATCGCCAGACTGATTTCCATAGTGATTGTACAAGTTTGCATTCCCACCAGCAATGGAGGAGTGTTCCCCTTCCTCCACAACCTCGCCAGCCAGAATGTGCTGTCATTTGAGTTTTTGATTTTTGTCATTCTGACAGGTGTGAGATGGAATCTGAGAATTGTCTTGAGTTGCATTTCTCTGATGATTAAGGATGTTGAACATTTCTTCAGGTGTCTCTTGGCCATTAGAGATTCTTCTTTTTTAAATTCTCAGTTTTGCTTTGAACCCCATTTTTGATTGGAATATTTGGTTTCTTGGTGTTTAATTTCTTGGGTTCTTTATAAATTATGAATATTATCCCTCTGTCAGATGTGGTGTTGGTAAAGATCTTTTCCCAATCTGTAGGTTGCTGTTTTGTTCTAATGACAGTGTCCTTTGCCTATAGAAGCTTTTCAGTTTCATCAGGTCCCATTTATTGATTGTTGTTCTTAGAGTCTGAACTATTGGTATTCTGTTCAGGAAGTTGTCACCTGTGCCAATGAATTCGAGGCTTTTTCCCACTTTTTCTTCTATTAGATTTAGTGTGTTCAGGTTTATGTTAAGGTCTTTGATATACTTGGACTTAAGTTTTGTGCAAGGTGATAAATATGGGTCTATATTCATCCTTCTACATGTTGACACCCAGTTAGACAAGCACCATTTGTTGAAGATGCTTTCCTTTTTCCAGTGTACAGTTTTGATGTCTTTGTCAAAAATTAAGTGACCATAGGTGTGTGGGTTTGTTTCTGGGTCTTTGATTTGGTTCCATTGAGCAATTCAATGGTCTGTTTCTATACCAGTACCATGCTTTTTCTATTACTATTGCTCTACAGTACAGCTTGAAGTCAGGGATGGTGATACCTTCAGATTTTTTTTTTATTGTACAGGATTGATTTAGCTATTCTGGGTTTTTTGTTTTTCCATATGAAATTAAGAATTGCTTTTTCAAGATCCATAAAGAATTGTGTTTGGATTTTGATGGGAATTACATTGGATCTGTAGATTGCTTTTGGTAGGATGGCCATCTTTATTGTGTTGATCCTACCTATCCATGAGCATGGGAGATTTTTCCATCTTCTGATATCCTCTTCAATTTCTTTCTTCAAGGACTGGAAGTTCTTGTCATACAGGTCTTTCACTTGTTTGGTTAGAGTTACACTCAGATATTTTATATTATTTGTGACTATAATGAAGGCTGCTGTTTCCCTAATTTTTTCTCAGCTCATTTATCTTTTGTTTTAAGAAGGGCTACTGATTTTTTAAATTAATTTTGTATCCAGCCACCTTGCTGAAGGTGTTGATCAGTTGTAAGAGTTCTCTGGTGGAATTTTTGGGGTCACTTATGTATACTATCATGTATCTCCAAATAGTGATATTTTACTTCTTCCTTTCCAATTTGTATCTCCTTGATCTCTTTTAGTTGTCTTATTTCTCTGGCTAGAACTCCAAGTACTATGTTGAAGAGATATGGAAAGAGTGGACATCCTTGCTTTGTCCCTAATTTTAAGGGAAATGTTTTGACATTTTCTTCATTTAACTTGATGTTGGCTACTAGCTTGTTGCATATTGCCTTTATTATTTCTAGGTATGATCCTTGTATGCTAGCTCTCTCCAAGACTTTTAGCATGAAGGGGTGATGGATTTTGTCAAATGTTTTTTCAGTATCTAGTGAGATGATCATGTGATTTTTTTTCTTTCAGCCTGTTTATATAGTGGATTATGTTGATGGGTTTTCATATGTTGAACCACCCCTACATCCTTGGGTCAAGGTATATGATACTTTTGGTGTGTTCTTAGATTCAGTTTGCAAGTATTTTGTTGAGTAATTTTGTATCTATGTTCATGAGGTAGATTGGTCGGAATTTATCTTTCTTGATCAGTCTTCGTGTGGTTTATATATCAGGGTAACTATAGCACCCTGGGCTATAGTTGTAACTGAGTTTAGAAATGTTGTTTCTATTTCTATTTTATGGAAAAGTTTGAGGAATATTGGTATTAACTCTTCTTTGAAGGTCTGGTAGAATTATGTGCTGAAACCATCTGGCCTTGGGCTTTTATTGGTTGGGAGACTTTTAATGACTGCTTCTATTTCCTTAGAGCTTATAGAACTGTTTAATTTGTTTACTTGGTCTTGATTTAACCTTGGTATATGTAATCTATCCAGATAATTGTCCATTTGACTTAGGTTTTCTAATTTTGTGGAGTATAGGTTTTTGAAGAAAGGCCTAAAGATTCTTTGTATTTCTTCAGTGTCTGTTCTTATTTCTCCCTTTTCATTTCTGATTTTGTTGATTTGGACTCTATCCCTCTGCCTTTTAGTTAGTTTGGCTAAGGGTTTGCCTATTTTTTGATTTTCTCAAAGAACCAACTCTTGGTTTCATCAATTCTTTGGATTGTTCTTTTTGTTTCTAAGTTGTTCATTTCAGCCCTGAGTTTGAAGATTTCCTGCCTTCTGCTCCTCTTGAGAGTGTTTGTTTCTTTTCTTTCCAGTTCTGCTGTTAAGTTGCTAATATGAACTGTCACAATTTTCTTTTTGAGGGTACTTAGTGCTATGAACTTTTCTCATAGCACAGCTCTCATTGCATCCCATAGGTTTGGGTATGTTGTGTCTTCATCTTCGTTGGATTTTAAGAAATCTTTGATTGCCTTCTTTATTTCTTCCCTGAGCCAGTAGTCATTGAGTAGGGAGTTGTTCAGTTTCCATGAATGTGTAGGCTTTCTGTTATTTCTGTTGTTGGTGAAGTCCAGCTTTATTCCATGGTGGTCTGAAAAAGTTCCCAGAATTCCAAATGTCACACAATTGCAGAAACTATCTGTAGCTGGCAAAACAAAGCCTCTGCTAAAGCACAAGGCAAATTATAATCAGCTACTGCAGACAGTCTGAAGCAGTCCCATATTCCCACATCTGGGATTTTTTTAAAAAAGCACATTCTTATAATATTTCTGTGTTTTTTTTTTTAAGAAACAAAAACTCCAAAATGTCACAACATTCTAGTATAGGATCACTTTTTGAGAAGATTCCATGAGGTGTTGAGAAGCAGTTATATTATTTTGTGTTTTGGGTAATATGTTCTGTAAATATCTGTTAGGTCTTTGATTTATAATGTCAGTTATCTCCATTATTTCTCTGTTTAGTTTTTGTCTGAATGACCTGTCTATTGGCAAGAATGCAGTATTAAAGTCCCCCACTATCAGTGCATCAAAGGTTCAATATATGATTTAAGCTGTTGTAGTGTTTCTTTTATGAACTTGGGTGCCTTTGTGTTTGGTACATACATGTTATATCATAATATCCTCTTGGTGGATTTTTTTCCTTTAATGAGTATGTACTGTCCTTCCCTGTCTCTTCTGATTAGTTTTGACTTGAGTCTATTTTGTCAAATAGTAAAATGTTACACCAGCTTTCTTCTTAGGTCCATTTAAACAGGACTGACAGACCCTTGGCCCAACTAACCAAAAGAAAGAAAAAGAAGACTCAAGTTAACAGAATAAGAAATGGGCAAGAAAATATTACAGTAGGCACAAAAGAAATTCAGTATTATAACAGAATATTTGAAAAATCTGTTCTCTATCTATCTGTAAAGCATAAAAGAAATGAAGTTATAGATTCAGCCAAACCACCAAAACTAAACCAAAAGGGAATCAGCAACCTAAATAGACCTGTAACTACTGAGACTGAAGTAATAATAAAAAGATTCCAGCTTAAAGAAAGTCCATGGTCAGCTGGATGCACAGCAGAATTCTACCAGGTGTTCAAAGAAGATCTACAGCTAATACTTCTTAAACTATTCAAAAAATAGAAACAGAAGGAACACTCCCAAACTCTCTCTCAAAGCCAGTATCACTCTAATACCAAAACCAGGAAAAGACACCATAAAAAAATAAAAGAAAGAAAGAAAGCTACAGGCCTGTAGGGGTAGTGTTAAGCATTCTAAATGTTAATTAATTGGTTCTGCTTGATGTCTGTTACTTACATTGACTCTGATTGGTTAAAATAAATGCTGAGGCCTCAGACTGGGAAAAGACAGAAAGGTGGGACTTCCTGAGATTAGAACAGGTTGCCTGCACTTTAGACAGAGAAAAAAAGCATTCCAGACAGCAGCAGGAAGAAGAAGATATTCCAGCCAGCAGCAGGAAGGAGGCACACACCATGGGTTAGAGAAAAGAACCTCATTCCACATGGCCAGGAACATCAGCATATCGTGGAGAATGGCGGTCCAAGGGGACGTATGTATATATGGGGTCATATTTGGGTAATAGAATTATGAACTAGCTTAGATGGGCTAGGATTGCACAATTCAGGCCAAGGCTTGATAAAATCCACGTGGTGTCTGTGTGCTCATTTATAATGGCTGCTTAAAGATTAACAGCAGCAAATCAATTAAATATAATTTAAATACTGGTTAAATAGTTTAATTTGCATATTTCTTTTCACATATGGCGCCCAACATGGGGCAATTAGAATCCATGCTTATAGCGTGAGAAGGCCCAGATAAAAGCTGGTTTCCTAGCCAAAGAGCAGGGAGCTGAACTCAAATGCATTTCAAAGGTGCGGCTAACTTAACAAAAGCTGTTGCCTTGCAGCAAAGGCCAAGAGCTAAGGCTTAGATCTCCTTATGTACTGAAAAAACTGACAACCTTCTAAACACAATTTGAGAGTGGAATTAATTGCCTAGATTAAAAATGGAGGAATTCATAATGCCTCAATACTTTTGTATTCCAATTGAGTTTGTTCCTCTTAGCATGCAAATGATTTTTACCCTGACAATTGTGGTTCTATGTATCTTTTCTGAGAAAGTTCAGAGTAGGATAGTCTTAAAGGAAAGCATTTACAGATGGAATGCTAAATTGCCAACAATGATAATGAAGGAAAGAGGGAGGTCTTTCCTGATAAATAAGACAACACTGATGGCAGCTGGAGCTAAGAGCTCCCTGGCTATGAGGTACTTCTCAGGGCTATCTGGTAAAGGTCCACCAATGAAATACAGTTGCAACTAGTTTTCAAGGAATTATGAATAAAGTTTTAATTGCAGCATGGGATGGCATGGTTAGACATGCCAAGGCTTTTGGAATGTTGTTTTTTTGCTTGACTTTTGTTTAGATGTCTTTGATTTTCCTATATTGGGAGGTAGAAAGGATATTTTTTGGTTTGGCATTGCTAAAACATAAGAGATTTTTGATGATTTTGGGCCAATTTCGAATTGTCACTACAGTTCAAAGTTGCTCTCAAGGTTACAGAGTTACTAATACCTGGGATTTAAGTGAAATATTTGACCACAATGGTACTGGCCCATGCCTTCAATCCCTTAATCCCATCACACTAGAGGAAGAAACAGACAGATCTCTGAATTCTAGACCAGCCTGGTTTAAACAATGAAGGAAGGGCAGGAACCCTGCTGATAATATAAGGCTGCTTGCTAAAGACAGTCTAGAATTCAAAAATGACACATTTTTCCTTGATGTTAAGTTTAATAATATCCTTACTAATATAACAGATAAATAAATACACATAATCTTAAATGTATATAAAGAGAAAGGAGTCACAAGCCAGTCTCTTTAGCTGTGGATCTCCCACTGGAGAACTGGTTTCAAGAGGTAATTTGCCCCTAAAAAAGATATGTTAATCACTGAGTGTGGTGGTACACAGGAGGCAGAGGCAGACTTAATCTCTGTGAGTTCAAGGCTAGCCAGGACAAGGATATACAGAGAAATCCTGTCTCAGGGAAAAAAAAAAAGGAGAGAGAGAGATTCTGTTAACCAATGTAAGGACCCAGAGTTAGGCTTGGGAAGAACATGCAAACAGCATGCCTCCCACAGCCAACGGTTAAGAAAAGCTAACATAAAATAGCATATCATGCTATTCTACACCAATCTCCTAAATAATGGGGTTTCCATGGGAGAAATTGAACTCAAACTAATACAAAATGGTTTAAGTAATGTTATTGTTTAATAGGGGTAATTCAATTTTTTAAATGCATGCCTTGATCTCAAAACTTGGATACAAGGATAAACCAGGTTCCTTGTATGTTCGAGGCCAATCTAAATCTACAGACCTCTACAGAGCAAATCAAGACAGCCCAAGGTACATAGAGAAACCCTGTCTCAATAAGGATAGATATATCCACATAGAAATTAAATCTCAGCCGGGCGGTGGTGGCGCACGCCTTTAATCCCAGCACTTGGGAGGCAGAGGCAGGCGGATCTTTGCGAGTTCGAGGCCAGCCTGGTCTACAAAGCGAGTCCAGGACAGCCAGAGCTGTTAAACAGAGAAACCCTGTCTCGAAAAACCAAAAAAAAAAA
>CAJQZJ010032834.1:8937168-8955966 GCA_907164525.1 Lophiomys imhausi
GTCTCGAAAAACCAAAAAAAAAAAAAAAAAAAAAAAAGAAATTAAATCTCCAAAGAAAGGATAAAAGGAAAGAAGAAATATGTAAATGCATACTTTTGTTCCCAAAACATGGAAGACAAAGACAGAGACAGATTAGTTCCCTTTGAGTTTGAGGCCAACCTAATCTACAAAAAGTCAGAACAACACAGAATAAACCTGTTTTAATCAATTAATAAATTTATGTCAACTGTAGAGGAGAACATAAACTCCATGCAGTCTTATGCTGTATTTTCTAATTTAAAATAGATTATATATAGCATATATATGTAATACTATTACATGCCATGTCTTTATATGGCATGAATGGAGACTTACAAATGTCTTTCTTCTGTTCAAAGAACAGGAAATATTCCTTAATTGATTTGTGCATCCTGCACATCCAAGGCATTTTGGTAATTGCAGAACTATATGTTACTTGTGAGAAATTATATATTTTCAGAACCAGACCAGACTACAAAGAAGACAAGACAAGTAACCCAGATGATCCAGCCTCATAGACTGCCTCAATAGCTGTTTTCTCAAAAATCTGCATCCAGAAGAACTTCAAACAGCTTTCTGAGATGGCCTAGCCTCAAAGACTGTTCCAGACAAGACATCAATAAAGCCCTGAACTTTCCTACCCAAAGTCCAGACTACAAACTTTTCAGGACATTCAAATTGCTGAGCACACAGAGACTGGACAACAAATGTTACAATTTACTTTTTTATTTTTTCATTTTATTCAGGCCCCTAAACAGGTTTTCTGTGACCCAATTCAGCAAGAAGCAGTTTTAAGAGAGCAACGCCCCATTCCCAAAAAGTGGGGTGGATGATTCTTTGGTCATTTGATGTGTTATAAATGTTGTTTAGGAGTAATGGCTACAAATTGTTATATATCTTGTTAAGCAAGGTATAGAAAGTTAGACTTGAATATTTCTTTTTCTTTTCTCTGTCCTTCTTTCTCTCTTATATAGGGGGGAAAGACTTGAAAAGAAAAAGAGGGGGAGTATATGTATATAATATAGAAATAAGATATAAGGATAGATTATTGAATCTGCTCTGAAATTCAAAACTATTGTTATTCTTAAATATGGTTATCTTTTGATACATTGGTATAGAATTTTGTATATTGATACAAAAATAAGATTAATTTTGATTCATTAATATAGAACTTTATTTTTTGACACATAATATGTATATTTCAACTCTTATATAACGTATTGTACCTATACAACTCATTTAAAAGTATAGGGTTACTTCCAATCCTTTTATGGGTTGCTATTGAAATCTATTTAGGAGTCTGGGTAATACAGGTTGATTGGTTAAATCAAATGGTTAAAATATACAGTTTGCTTGTACAAAGATAGATAGATAGATGATAGACAGATTTATAAATAAAATAGTAGATGTCTTCAAAACCCTCAGAGGCATACAGAAAATGGCATTTAAAGATGTTTTTATTATTTTAAGAATTGTTTGACTTAAGACAGTCAGCTCCTGACAGCTCCCATTTTACTTGGAAGAAGACAATGAGCATCAAAAAGAAATCTCCCATCAAGAGATAATTCCTCAAAAAGAAATCTCCCATCAGGAGATAATTCCTATTGGTCAAAAATGCCCCTGCTCTCTCAACAGACTATATACAGTCCAAAGACAGACCATAGCTTAAATGCAGGTAAGTCGATGTCCTGATTCTGCAGAGACAGAATGGGAAAATCCTTATTATTTCCTACTGCACAATTGAGTCCGTGAAAAATGCTTGGCCACTAGGCTGAATATGATGCTCCAACGATATTCCAAGATATTTGGGACTGTCTAGGTAACAAACTGTCATATTTCTTTTTGGAAGCTGTTTCCTATGCTTCCTAATCACTCAAATAATAACTTTATCCCTTCTTATGTCTTTGATGGGGTTGAAGACATAATAGTTATAAAATTTCAATTGAACTTGAGTTGTTTAGAATTTAAAAGGATATTTTTAAGTCTAAATAAAATCTTTAGGTTTATAAATATAGGTTATGATAGAAATTATTTAGGTTCAGAACTTTAGACACACCAAGATAGATAATGATTTTTTTCTTCTTCAAGATTGCCTGATACAAATCGGATAAATATTATATGCATAATTTTTATATATGGTTTTCTTGATTGTTACTATATGAGTTTAAAAATTTAGCCTTTTTTTAGACAAAAGGAAGATATTGTTGGGGTAGTGTTAAGCATTCTAAATGTTAATTAATTGGTTCTGCTTGATGTCTGTTACTTACATTGACTCTGATTGGTTAAAATAAATGCTGAGGCCTGAGATTGGGCAAAGACAGAAAGGTGGGACTTCCTGAGATTAGAACAGGAAGCCTGCACTTTAGACAGAGAAAAAAAGCATTCCAGACAACAGCAGGAAGAAGATATTCCAGCCAGCAGCAGGAAGAAGGAGGCACACACCATGGGTTAGAGAAAAGAACCTCATTCCACATGGCCAGGAACATCGGCATATTGTGGAGAATGGCAGTCCAAGGGGACCTATGTACATTTGGTTTCATATTTGGATAATAGAATTATGAGCTAGCTTAGATGGGCTAGGATTGCACAATTCAGGCCAAGGCTTGATAAAATCCCTGTGGTGTCTGTGTGCTCATTTATAATGGCTGCTTAAGATTAACAGCAGCGAAAAGACTCCCGACTCCAAGGTCCAGGAAATATCTTCAACAAAATCATGGAAGAAAACTTCCCAAACCTAAAGAAAGAGATACAAATAAAAATCCAAAGGCTCTATGTTTGAAACTATTCTTACAGAACTGAATTGAACAAAGTTCCTACTCACTTGGTATATTTGTTCCCATGAAAATAATATAGGGGAAAAAAAAACTTTACAAACACACATCATAGAAATTGCTGGTTGTGATACATTTAATGAAGCTAATAGAAAAGTTAGGGTGATAGAAAATGGATTTTTACTGTTATGAGCTGTTGTTAGAGAAAAGTTCTCACTGTAGCCCAAGCTGGTCTTGATTTCTAGATCCTCTGGCCTGTAGCATCCCAAATGCTGTCAGTACAATTGTGTGCCCCTACACCCAACACTGAGGAGGTGCTTTTGAATTGTACTTCCCTGGTAAATGAGTATGATACAAGAGGATTTCAGAGAGAATAATCAGCATGTAAAAATTTCTAAGGTAGGTAAGAACTTTCTGTGTTGGAGAAAATGAGAAAAAAACAATATGTTGGCATTTCTATGATTAACAATAATACATGTCTGAACTAAAGCCTTGAATCTTAGAATCACTGTATGTAACACTGGAAGGTGACATGGGGAAAATATAATACATGTACATCCATTTACAATACATATAAATATATACATATATAAATCCAAGAGGCTTACAGAACACCAAACAGATTAGATCAGAAAAGAAACTCCTCTCACCACATAATAATTGAAACTCCAAATATAGAGAACAAAGAAATAATATTAAAAGCTGTAAGAGAAAAAGGCCAAGTCGCATAAAATGGCAGACCCATCAGAATTACACCTGACTTCTCCTCAGAAACTTTAAAAGCTAGAAGGTCCTGGGCAGATGTCCTACAAGCCCTGAGAGAACATAGGTGCCCAGCCAGACTACTATACCCAGCAAAATTCTCTATCAACATAGATGGAGAAAACAAGATATTCCATGACAAAATCAAATTTAAACAATATCTACCCACAAACCCAGCCCTACAGAAGATCCTAGAAAGAAAATTCCAACCCAGAGAAGATAACTACACACAAGAAAACAGAGGAAATAGAAATCTCCACAGCAACTAAAGAAAAAGAAGCACAAGACAGCGGCCTACACCAAAATAATGGGAAATAACAACCCCTGGTCACTAATATCCATCAACATCAGTGGAGTCAACTCGCCAATGAAACGACAAAGACTTACAAACTGGATCCGTAAACAAGACCCATCTTTTTGCTGCATACATGAAACACATCTCACTATTGAAGATAGACACTATCTCAGAGTAAAGGGCTGGGAATAGGTTTTCGAAGAAATGGACCCAGGAAGCAAGCTGGAGTAGCCATCCTAATATCAAACAAAATAGACTTCCAATTGAAGTTAATAAAAAAGACAGAGAAGGGCATTACATACTCATTAAAGGAAATATTCATCAAGAGGACATCTCAATATTGAACATCTATGCCCCAAATACAAAGGCACCTACATTTTTAAAAGAAACACTTCTAAAACTTAAATTGCACATCAATCCCAACACTTTAGTAGTGGGAGACTTCAACACCCCATTCACAACAATGGACTGATAATCAAGACAGAAGCCAAATAAAGAAATAATGAGTCTAACAGACTTCATGAACCAAATGGACCTAACAGACCTCTGCAGAATGTTTCACCCAAACACAAAGGAATACATCTTTTTCTCAGCACCGCACGGAACCTTCTCCAAAATTGACCATATAGTTGGACACAAAGATAGCCTCAACAGATACAAGAAAATTTAAATAACCCCTTGTATCTTATCAGACCACCATGGAATAAAGCTGGACTTCAACAGCAAAAGAATCAACAGAAAGCCTACATACACATGGAAATTGAACAACTCTTCACTGGATGACTACTGGGTCAGGGAAGAAATGAAGAAGGAAATCAAAGACTTCTTAAAATCCAACGAAAATGAATGCACAACATACCCAAACTTATGGGACACAATGAAAGCTGTGCTACGAGGAAAGTTCATAGCACTAAGTGCCTTCAAAAAGAAAATTGTGACAGCTCATATTAGCGAATTAACAGCTAAACTGGGTGAATTGGAAAAAAAGAAGCAAACACTCCCAAGAGGAGCAGAAAGCAGGAGACCATCAAACTTAGGGCTGAAATCAACAACTTAGAAACAAAAAGAGCTATACAAAGAATCAATGAAACCAAGAGTTGATTCTTCGAGAAAATCAACAAAATAGACAGACCCTTAGCCAAATTAACTAAAAGGCAGAGGGAAAAAACCCAAATCAACAAAATCAGAAATGAAAAGGGAGAAATAACGACAGACATTGAGAGGAAGGCGGATCTTTGTGAGTTCGAGGCCAGCCTGGTCTACAAAGTGAGTCCAGGACAGCCAAGGATACACAGAGAAACCCTGTCTCGAAAAACCAAAAAAAAAAAAAAAAATCTATACTCCACCAAATTTGAAAACTGAAGCGAAATGGACAATTTTCTTGATAGATTCCACCTACCGAAGCTAAATCAAGATCAGATTAACAGATTAAACAACCCTATAACTCCTAAGGAAATAGAAACAGTCATTAAAAATCTCCAAACCAAAAAAAGCCCAGGGCCAGATGGTTTTAGCACAGAATTCTACTGGACTTTCAAAGAGGAGCTAACATCAATACTCTTCAAACTCTTTCACCAAATAGAATCAGAAAGAACATTACCACACTCATTCTATGAGGCCACAGTCACCCTGATTCCTAAACCACACAAAGACCAAACAAAGAAAGAGAACTTCAGACCAATCGCCCTTATGAACGTAGATGCAAAAATACTTAATAAAATACTAGCAAACCAAATTCAAGAACACATCAAAAGTATCATACACCATGATCAAGTAGGCTCCATCCCAGGAATGCATGGATGGTTCAACATACGAAAGTCTATCAATGTCATTCACCATATAAACAAGATGAAAGAAAAAAACCACATGATAATCTCGCTAGATGCAGAAAAAGCATTTGACAAAATCCAACACACCTTCATGCTAAAAGTTATGGAGAGAACGGGCATACAAGGACCGTACCTAGAAATAATAAACGCAATATACAGCAAGCCAGGGGCCAACATCAATTTAAATGGAGAGAAACTTGAAGCATTTCCTCTAAACTCAGGGACAAGGATGCCCACTTTCACCATATCTCTTCAATATAGTACTTGAAGCTCTTGCTAGAGCAGTAAGACAACTAAAGGACATCAAGGGGATACAAATTGGAAATGAAGAAGTCAAACTATGACTATTTGAAGAAAATATGATAGTATACATAAGCGACCCCAAAAATTCCACCAGAGAAATTTTACAGCTGATAAACACCTTCAGCAAGGTGGCTGGATACAAAATTCATTCAAAAAAATCAGAAGCCCTTCTTTATACAACAAACAAATGGGTGGAGGAAGAAATAAGGGAAACAACCCCCTTCACAATAGCCACAAACAACATAAAATATCTGGGGGTAACTCTAACCAAGCAAGTAAAGGACCGGTATAACAAGAACTTCAAGCACTTGAAGAAAGAAATGGAAGAGGCCTTTAGAAGATGGAAAGATCTCCCATGCTCATGGATAGGTAGGATCAACATAATAAAAATGGCTATCCTACCAAAAGCAATATATAGATTCAATGCAATTCCTATCAAAATACCAACACAATTCTTTACAGACCTGGAAAAAAGCTATTCTCAATTTCATATGGAACAACAAAAACCCCAGAATAGCTAAATCAATCCTGTACAATAAAAAAACTTCTGGAGGTATCACCATCCCAGATTTCAAGCTACAGAGCAATAGCAGTAAAAACAGCATGGTACTGGTATAGAAACAGACCAGTAGATCAATGGAATCGAATTGAAGACCCAGAAATGGACCCACACACCTATGGCCACCTAATTTTTGACAAAGAAGCCAAAACCGCACAATGGAAAAAGGACAGCATCTTCAACAAATGGTGCTGGTCCAACTGGATGTCCACTTGTAAAACAATGAAATTAGACCCATACATGCCACCTTGTACAAAACTTAAGTCCAAGTGGATCAAAGACCTTAACATAAGGTCGGTCACACTAAATCTACTAGAAGAGAAAGTGGGAAAAACCCTCAAAATCATTGGCACAGGTGACAACATCCTGAACAGAACACCAACAGCTCAGGACCTACGGCCAACAATCAATAAATGGGACCTCATGAAGCTGAAAAGCTTCTGTAAGGCAAAAGACACTGTCATTTGAACAAAACGGCCGCCTACAGACTGGGAGAAAATCTTCACCAACCCCACTTCTGACAGAGGGCTAATATCCAAAATCTACAAAGAACTCAAGAAATTAAATGCCAAGCAACCAAATAATCCAATCAAAAAATGGGGGTCGGGGCTAAATAGAGAATTCACAAAGGAGGAATCCCTAATGGCTGAGAGACACTTGAAGAAATGCTCAACATCCTTAATCATCAGAGAAATGCAACTCAAGACGACTCTGAGATTCCATCTCACACCTGTCAGAATGGCTAAGATCAAAAGCTCAAATGACAGCACATGCTTGCAAGGGTGTGGAGAAAGGGGAAACCCTCCTCCATTGCTGGTGGGAGTGCAGGCTTTTGCAACCACTATGGAGGTCAGCCTGGTGATATCTTAGAAAACTTGGAATAGCTTTGCCTCAGGACCCAGCCATACCACTTCTGGGTATACACCCAAGTGACTCCTCACATAATCATAAGTAAGTTTCCTCATATGTTCATAGCAGCCTTATTTGTAATAGCTAGAAATTGTAAAGAACCCAAATGTCCCTCCACCGAAGAATGGATTAAAAAACTGTGGTACATCTACACAATGGAATATTATTCAACTATCAGGAACAATGAAATTATGCAATTTGCAGCCAAATGGATGGAACTAGAAAAGCTCATTCTGAGTGAGCTAACCCAGACTCAGAAGGATGCATATGGCATCTATTTACTTATAGTAGGATTTTAGCTATATAGTAGAGGATATCGATACTACAACCAACACAACAAAGGGAACACGGACATAGACTTTTTATTTTTTATTTTTTTATTTTTTATCTTTTTTATCTGTTTGTCTGCTTATTTGTTTGTTTGTTTTTTAGTTCTCTCTCCCTGGCAATGAGACACTTTTCACTGGTGGTACTGCCTCGTAGACTTCCAATGTATGAGGAGGCTCTTGGCCCTCATATGACCTCTGAACTGGGGTGAGGGACTGTTATATAGGGACACTCCACTCCAGAGAAGTGGGATGGATGGGTTAGGGGGCAAAGGAAAAAAATGAAATGTGAAGTTTCGGCCTTTTGCTACTAATTGTCATAAACTGTTTAGGATAATTAAGAAATGCAAACTAATAGTCATGCAAGCCTGTCATTTTGTTAGGTACTATGACAGTCTATTATAGTTATTTTCTAAGCTAATCAGAAATCAAGCTGTTAAGAGACAAGCAACATTTTCTTATCCTAATATAAGAGATAGATAGGGCGTCTTCAAAAATCTCAAGAGATCTGTAGAATATGGCAGTAACTTTAGATTTTTTGATATCGAGACATATCAACTCCTGACAGCACCCCCTATTCTACTCCAAGTAGAAGATGAGCATTGAAGAATCTCCAGTGGGAGATGATTGAATTAGTGGCAAGCCTCTCTCTTGGCAGGAAAAACTCCTTGCTCCAACTGTAGACAGAATGCTGTCCAAAAAAGACAAAACTTGGAAGCAGGTAAGTCAACAGCCTAGCTCTGCCAAGACAGGGTAGGTAAGTCCTTCATAACCCCTGCTCTACAATCAATGTCTGTCAGAGAAACGGGGCCAAATGGCTGAAGATCGATGCGGTAATGTATGGGAGAAAATGGGAACTGTCCAGGCAGCCACAGGTATGTCATTTCTTAGTTTGGGAAGCTGCAGGCCCTATACTTCCTATAAAATCAGATATATTTATCCCTCTCAGGTCTCTGAGGTGGTTGAAGAACAGATAGCTAGAGTCTCATAATTTAATTTTGAGTTGTTTAGGAATCAAGAGAGTGTTCTGGATCTAAGAAGATGTTTTTTAAATTGTTTTTTTGTTTTTTTTTGTTTTTTTGTTTTCGTTTTTTCGAGACAGGGTTTCTCTGTGTAACCCTGGCTGTCCTGGACTCACTTTGTAGACCAGGCTGGCCTCAAACTCACAAAGATCCACCTGCCTCTGCCTCCCGAGTGCTGGGATTAAAGGCGTGCGCCACCACCGCCCGGCTTGTGATGCAAGTTAGTATGAAAGCTGAGTTAGATATAGAACTTTAAACTCATGGAAATGGTTAGATAGTAGAAGGTTAAAGTCAGGTGCCAAATACATATGGACTGGACATTGGGAATGTATGCTAAGCCATATAACTCTCATAATTGTGGCCTAATTACCTCTATTGTTTTGTATTGTATTTATTATTATAAGAGAAAGAGCCATTTGTTGGACTGGAAGGGGGAGCTGTTGGGGGAAAAAAGATATACCTTAAACTTAAAAAAAAGGAGTAGGATGGGGTGGGTGGAGGCAGAAGAGCGTGGGAGGATGGGACTAGAGGGGGGAGTAGGGAGGGGACTGCGATTGAGATGTAACCTGAAGAAATAAAAAATAAAGCTAAAAAAAAGATTAACAGCAGCAAATCCATTAAATATAATTTAAATACTGGTTAAATCGTTTAATTTGCCATATTTCTTTTTACACAGGCCAATATTGCTGATGCACATAGACTCAAAAATGCTCACCTAGGGAGAAAATAATGATGGCTGAGGCGCTGGGGTGCAGTACCTGGCCCAGAGCTCTGAGAAGTCAGAGAGACCCTTGGAGGCTCCGAGAGGTGACACAGCAGCTGAAAATGAGCCTGTGTGACCCGAAATAGTTCCAGAAAAACTAAGAAAAAAAAAAAACAAGTCTTGTGAGAAGATGCTTTTAAAATGTGGACTAATGGATTGGAAGGAAAGATGGTGCAGCAGAGTCATGCGCAGACAATAACGAATCTATATCCTTCACTGCCAGGTCTGAGCCAGAAGACTGTAATCACAAAAGTCATGGGTCTGCTGGCACTGAAGGCAGGGAGATGTGCGGCTCCCTGGAGCTCCCACAGAAACAAGTCATTGCCGAATAGGGCCAGCCGGCTCCACGGGGCTATAAACTTGCCCTGCTGGAAGACGGTAACTGTGGGCAAGCCTACAGGCACAAAGGTTATGACCTGGCAGCCAGCACTGAGGATGGATGGTGTGTGGAAGCCTGGAGCTCCCACAGAGTTGTCCTTGCTGAGTAGGGCACACGTTGCAGCCCGAGCTGCTTGCCCTGCTGGGAGACAGAGAGTCAGGGGACAGCAGTTTGACACGCAGCCTACAAGCTCAACAGTTGGTTCCTATCCACATACAGGAGAATGAAATTAGACCAAAATCTATCATCTTGCACAAAAACTAACTCCAAATGGATCAAAGAACTAAGCCTAAAACTGCTAGACGTAAATATAGGCAGTAACCTACATGATATAGCTTGTATGAAAGGATTGTCTGAATAGGACTCCGTCTGCCAACAATTGACAAGTGAGACTTCAAAAAACTAAAAGGCTTCCGCCCAGCTTAAAAAACAATCAACTGGGTGGAGAAGAAGCCCACAGAGTGGGAGGGAATCTTTGTCAACTACGAATCTGACAGAAGACTAACATCCAGAATACATAGAGAAGTCAAAAAGCAAAGTTTTTTTAATTTATTACAGCACACAGAGACCCCCTCAAAAAAATGAGCCTGAGACTTGAGCAGAGAGTTCTCAAAAGAAGAAAATGGCACACACACACACACACACACACACACACACCAAAAAAAAACCCTCAAAAATAAGGGCATCCCCAGCAATTAGGAGAATGCAAATCAAAACAACTTTGAAATTTTACCTTACCTCAATCAGAATAACAAAATCAGCAACCTGTTGACAGCAAATGATGAAGAGGATGTGGGGGAAAGGGAGCCATCATTCAATGTTAGTAGAATTGCAAACTAGTCCAGCCAGCTGAGTGTGATGGTGCACACCTTTAATTCCAGCACTTGGGAGGCAGAGGCAGGTGGGTCTCTGTGAGTTCAAAGCCAGTGTGGTCTACAAAGTGAGTCCAGAACAGCCAAGGCTACACAGAGAAACTCTGTCTTGAAAAACCAAAAATAAAAGTAAAAAAGAAAGAAACTAGTCCAGCCACTATGAAAATCAGCGTGAAGAATTATCTAACTGAAGAAATGGGAAAGGGGTTCTATTTAAGAAGAGGGAGATGAATACAGAAGACACAGGGTAGATGGTAAAATAATAGTGAAGGAGTCTGAAAGTCATAAGGAATCATGCTATTAGCTGCTTTCTTAAATAAATGTTTTGGGGTTTTTTTTCCTTTATTTTTTATTTCTTCAAGTTACATCTCAATCGCAGTCCCCTCCCTATTCCCCCTCCAGTCCCACCCTCCCACCCTCAACCCCCCATCCTCTTCCCTTTTTTTTTCTTTTAAGTTTAAGGTATATCTTATTTCCCCCTACAGTTTCCCCTTTCAGTCCAACAAATGGCTCTTTCTCTTATAATAACAAATACAATACAGTACAACAGAGGTAATTAAGCCACAGTTATGAGGGTTATATGGCTTAACGTACATTCCCAATGACCAGTCCATATGTATTTGGTACCTGACTTTAACATTCTACTATCTAAACATCTCCATGAGTTTAAAGGTCTATATCTGACTCAACATTCATACTAACTTGCAACACAATTTTAAAAGTATCTTCTTAGATCTATAACACTCTCTTGACTCCTAAACAACTCAAAATTAAATTATGAGACTCTAGCTATCTGTTCTTCAACCACCTCAGAGACCTGAGAGGGATAAATATACCTGATTTTATAGGAAGTATAGGGCCTGCAGCTTCCCAAACTAAGAACTGACATACCTGTGGCTGCCTGGACAGTTCCCATTTTCTCTCCATACATTACAGCATCGATCTTCAGCCATTTGGCCCCGTTTCTCTGACAGACATTGATTGTAGAGCAGGGGTTATGAAGGACTTACCTACCCTGTCTTGGCAGAGCTAGGCTGTTGACTTACCTGCTTCCAAGTTTTGTCCTTTTTGGACAGCATTCTGTCTACAGTTGGAGCAATGGGCTTTTCCTACCAAGAGATAGGCTTGCCACTAATTCAATCATCTCCCACTGGAGATTCTTCAATGCTCATCTTCTACTTGGAGGAGAATAGGGGGTGCTGTCAGGAGTTGATATGTCTTGATATACCAAATAATCCAATCAAAAAATGGGGGACAGAGCTAAATAGAGAATTCACAAAGGAGGAATCCCTAATGGCTGAAAGACACTTGAAGAAATGCTCAACATCCTTAATCATCAGAGAAATGCAACTCAAGACGACTCTGAGATTCCATCTCACACCTGTCAGAATGGCTAAGATCAAAAACTCAAATGACAGCACATGCTGGCGAGGGTGTGGAGAAAGGGGTACCCTACTCCATTGCTGGTGGGAATGCAGGCTTGTGCAACCACTATGGAAGTCAGTCTGGTGATATCTTAGAAAACTTGGAATAGCTCTGCCTCAGGACCCAGCCATACCACTTCTGGGTATACACCCAAATGCCTCTTCACGGAACCATAAGGAAGTTTCCTCATCTATGTTTATAGCAGCCTTATTTGTAATAGCTAGAAACTGGAAACAACCCAGATGTCCCTCAACCGAAGAATGGGTTAAAAAACTTTGGTACATCTACACAATGGAATATTATTCAGCTATCAGGAACAATGAAATTATGCAATTTGCAGCCAAAAGGATGGAACTAGAAAAGCTCATCCTGAGTGACCTAACCCAGACTCAGAAGGACACATATGGCATCTATTCACTTATAGTAGGATTTTAGCTATATAGTAGAAGGTATAGATACTATTTTTTATATATTAGTTATATTTTTTCTATTTTTGGGTTTTTTTTTTAATTTTAATATTGTGGCACTCTGGAGGCAGAGACAGGCAGATCTCTGTGAGTTCAAGGCCAGCCTCGTGTACAAAGTGAGTCCAGGACAGCCAGATAAACAAAAAGAAATCCTGTCTCGGGGAAAAAAAAAAATCTGTCAGTGGAGCTGACGAGATGGCTCAATGAGGAGTGCTTGCCACCAATTTTGATAAATGGCCCCGATTGGATCTCTGGGCCCCAGATGGTGGAATTAAAGAACAGAACTCAACCAATCATCTTCTCCTCTGCATTTGCCATAAAGTCTCTCCTACCAAAAAATAATAATAATAAAGATGTAATCAATTTTTTCTTTAAAAAACGATAAAGTTGGTTTCAACCCAGTAATGCATAGTTGGTTCAACAAATGCAAATCAATAATGTAACACAGCACGCAGAGCTAGGAGAGAAATCATATGATCATGTCAGTAGCTGAAGAAAAGGCTTTTGACAAAAATCACTACCCCTCCCTGCTGTTAGGAATAGAAGGCTGTAAAGTGAGAATAGAAGGTGCATACATCAACAAATTAAAGACTGTGACAAACCTATAGATAATGTGAGACTAACAGGGAGAAATCTGAATATGCCTTCTTGGGCAAGTGAGACGGCTCCATGGGTCAAAGCCCTGCTGCTAGCACCTGGCTCCCTGAGTCTGGTCCATGGAATCCACAGTGGAGAGAGAAAACTGATTCACATAAGCTGTGACTCCCGGCCTGTGTGTGAGTTCACCCTTAGTTCACATAAGTCTTTCAGCTTTTACAGAATTTATAATTTTTTTTCTTTTCTGTGTACAAACATTTCGCCCTACACGTATGTCTGTGAAACACATGGCCAGAAGAGGGCACCAGATCCCCTGAAGCTGGAGTTTTGTTTTTTTTTTTTTTTTTTTGGTTTTTTTTTTTTTGTTTTTTTTTTTTTTTGGTTTTTCGAAACAGGGTTTCTCTGAATATCTCTGGCTGTCCTGGACTCGCTTTGTAGACCAGGCTGGCCTCGAACTCACAAAGATCCGCCTGCCTCTGCCTCCCAAGTGCTGGGATTAAAGGCGTGCGCCACCACCGCCCTGAAGCTGGAGTTTTAAGGATGGTTATAAAGTACCGTTTGACAGGGCTGGGAACCCAAGTCCTCTGTAAGAACTTGTGCTCTTGAGTGAGCCACCTCAGTCTCTATTTCAGAGTTTACAAGTGTAACAGAAAACTGTGTTTGAAAAGAATAAATGAAGTGAAGTGCTCCTTGATTGTTATGGACATTCAGAAAACAAGCAAAAACCAACATAATTCCTCTCTATGGCAGGGAATGAACACAATACTGTGAACAAACCCTACAGCTGGGAAGGGGACATGGCCAAACAAACCAGCATACTACATGGACATGTTGTGAGACATTCTTCTAAATCTTTACGTCTATACCCACCAGCAATGCAGCTCTCAACCTGAGGCAGAAAGGCTCCTTTGTGCGGAGGGTGAAGGTGAATGCAGTGATTCGTCAAAAGGCAGAGAATGGGTGATTGATGAATGCTCTGTCCTAACCAGGACAGCAGTGCCCTCCTATTCCCAACCAAGTTCCAAGGACATTGAAAAAAAGAGGAGAGAAATCAAGGACTGGGGAATAAGGAGAGAGTGTCATGAAACACTGCCAGGCAGATATGGCATTACCACTGTAACCATGAACACACAACAGCTATGCAAACATGCACAAGCTTGAGCCCTCCAACTTTCCACGATGGATAGAGGAAGCACCCATTAGGACAGATATCTTCCTGAGGAAGTAATGACTTGTTAATTGTTGCTGGAGGAAAGGGTTTCATGTTCACACATTGCATAGCTGCCACTAAAAGACTGGGTGTACATTCACACACAAACACCACTAGCAGACTAGATGTGCATTCACACACACACAATCAATAAACAAATGTAAAATAAAAACCTTAAAGAAGGGAATAAAAACAAAAGGAAAAAGCCAGCCAGCCAATTTGGCCTGTTACTTTCTGATTTATGTTCTTGGGAGACTGGGGAAGGTACCCATAAAAGGAGTCTGGGTTGATCTTGTCAGATTGTGTGTGTGTGTTGGGTGAGAGAATTTCTACAATGAAGACACTAAGTCAGAAATCCTGCAAATTGGGTACTTTGAGAGTAGTTATAAATAAATGAGGGCTCTGGGGCCCTGCTGTGGAGCACTGCCCTCTGGCATGATGTGACTTTGCAGCTGATTGCACACAGGAGTCCTACAAAACATTGAGCCTATTGATTGTCCATCACAGAGGTGATGCCCAGAAGGCCACCATACTCCTCCCCAGGAATTTATAGACAGTTAATGGTTACTAAGGGAGAGGGCTCAGGATGTCTCACCCCTCCGCCAAGATCTGGAGGCAGTTAGCTGTTGCTATGGGACACACCCAAATGTTCAGGAGGCCACACTCCTTTCCAAAGGTGTATAGACAGTTAACAGTTGCTAAAGGAGACATGTTTATACACACACACACACACACACACACACACACACACACACACACACTGGTATTGTTACATTGAACTGGGATGAAGTGGCAAAAACTCCCACCTCAACAGGAGCAGACTTTCCTTTAATTAGAACTCTGAAAGGCAACAACCTCTCCATGGGAATAGAGGCTGTGCACTGTGGAACTGGAGCTTGAGATGTTGGCAGTGCCTATGAGGATGGAGTCTGGTGGAAAATTGATTGGTCTTGGTTCTACCTCTATAGTTTCAGATAAGGACTATTTATAGTGGCAGATATTCTTGAACACTGGATTTCAGATAGAAAACATCTTAGTGAGCAGGTATCTTTGAGAAAGCTTATACATCGAGATTTGCCAACAGGAGATATTTTTTTAAATAATTTATTTTTTATTTCTTCAAGTTACATCTCAATCACAATCCCCTCCCTACTCCCCCCTCCAGTCCCACCCTTCCACCCTCCTCCCCCTCAACCCCCCCATCCTCTTCCCTTCTTTTTTTTTTTTTTTTTAGTTTAAGGTATTTCTTTTTTCCCAACAGCTCTCCCTTTCAGTCCAAAAAATGGTTCTTTTTCTTATAACTATAAATACAATACAAAACAACAGAAATAAATAGGCCACAATTATAAGAGTTATATGGCTTAGCATACATTCCCAATGTCCAGTCCACAGGTAAATAACCCTTCACCCACATTCCTGTAAGTTACCCCAGTTAAACTCACTATCTAATCAAGCTAAACTTGATTACACGCTCTTCTCACTCTATCTCTGGTATAGACTTTTCTCCCAGATAAAGTTCACACAAGAGGTTTCTCCTGGCTTACCTCAACCCATCTCAACCCACTACATCCCTGCATTGTGAAGCAAAGGCAGGCACAGTGATGTCACAGACCACTGTTCCATTCCTTCTCTCTCTCTCTCTCTCTCTCTCTCTCTCTCTCTCTCTCTGGCTACCCTGTGTCTGAATCAGCCTTTTCTACTGGCACCCCAAAGAGAAGAGGTCCACCTTGTCAAGCAGCCTCACCAGGCCACCTTCTGTCATGGATGTCAAAGGACACCCAAAGCCCCAGAACTCCCCAGAGACTCCTGGTCCTTTTGCCCTGACCTCTAGCACACTCCCGGTAAACAAGAATCTACAGCAAGATTCCCTCAATAGGGTGGGCAATAGGCTTCTACCAAAAACAGGTGCTGTGGTTATTGACATGGGCACAGGCACTTGTAAGGTGGGCTTTGCAGGACAGTCCCAACCCACCTACACAGTGGCCACCATCCTTGGTTGCCAGCCCAAGAAACAGACTACCAAGGGCCAGTCAGAGCTGGAAACTTTTATTGGGGAGGCAGCCCGCTCCCGCCCAGAACTGAGGTTGGTGAAGCCTATTCGCAATGGCATTGTGGTGGACTGGGAAGCAGCCGAACTAATATGGCGACACATCCTGGAACATGATCTCCGAGTGGCCACCAAGGACCACCCTCTACTGTTTTCGGATCCACCCTTCAGCCCTGCCACCAACCGAGAGAAGCTGGTAGAAGTGGCCTTTGAGGGTCTGCAGTCTCCAGCCATTTATGTGTCATCTCAATCTGTACTGTCAGTCTATGCCCATGGGCGTGTTAATGGACTTGTTGTGGACACTGGGCATGGAGTCAGCTACACGGTGCCAGTTGTTCAGGGCTACAACTTACCCCATGCCATCCAACGCTTGGACCTGGCCGGGAACCATCTTACTGCCTTCCTAGCAGAGATGTTGCTGGGCTCTGGCTTCTCATTGAGACAGGAGGACCTGGACATGGTTGAGAACATCAAACATCATTACTGCTATTTGGCCTCAGATTTCAAAAAGGAACAGGCCCGTCTGGATCAGGAGTGCAAGCAGACCCTGAAACTGCCTGATGGACGGACTGTCACTCTCGGGAAGGAGTTATTCCAGTGCCCAGAGCTCCTATTCCATCCCCCAGAGATTCCAGGACTGTCGCCCATGGGCCTCCCAGCCATGGCTGAACAGAGCCTCCTCAAGGTGCCTCAGGAGCTGCGGACCCACGTGGCCCAGAATGTTTTTCTTTGTGGAGGCTCCTCACTCTTCTCCGGCCTGGAGGGTCGCTTCAGGGAAGAGTTACTACGTGCTCTTCCCCCTGAGGACCACTTGGTGGTGATAGCACAGCCCAACAGGAACCTCTCCGTATGGATCGGGGGCTCCATTCTGGCTTCATTACATGCTTTCCAGTCCTCCTGGCTCCTGAGGGAACAATATGAAGAAAAGGGACCCCAGGTTGTATACCAAAAATGCTACTAACATGGGAGACGGGAAGGGCTGGGGGCAGTAAAGCTTTCTTGCCGAGCAAACTCAGTTCTGTCATCTTCCAGCTCTACCCCATGCTCTAGGGCCCACCCAGGTGACTCTTGTTCTCATTAAACCACCAGCCCACCTCCAACTTCTACCTCCTATCTTCAACCCTTCACACCCCTTGTATCTTCTCCAAACATCCCTAACTAGAAACTCTCCTAAAGTATCCAAGACCTTCCGCCTCTGATACACTAATTCTAATCCCTTAAATATACTTCCTTCATAACAAACTGTAAAACACTATCATTTTTTAAGTTCTGTCAATCCACCTTCCAGGTATCTTTAGCCTATCCACCATCTATGGCATCCTTCTCAGGTTAGGTAAAGCATACAGACACATTTACACATTCCCAAGATGCCCTCAAAATCTGACACACACACACACAGAGGAAAGCTCTCAACTAATGTCCATGGACTCTTAAGTGGCCTTAAGTCACCTCCCCCAATATAATTCCTCAATCCCTCCATACTATTCCTCTAAAAATCTTCACAAAATGTTCTACATACTACACCCCAAAATTTTTCCAAGAATACTCCAACTCTGCTCACCCTCCATGACTGAAACTTTCTTATCCTTTCAAACACACCCCTTATAGTCCTTTATAGTCTTTTTGTCGTTAATTCTTTCTTGGAGAATTTTGTGCACTATACAATATGTCTTCATTTTATCTACCCTCCCATTTCCTCTCCAGTGTCTCCCAGAGCCCGTCCACCACTTCCTCCTCCCATCCTCATGACTTCTACTCATAGCCCACTGAGTCCACTCAGTCAATGCTGGCCATGTGTGCATGAGTATAGGGCCATTCACTGTCATGTGGGCAAGCTAACAGGGGACACTTTCCTGAAGAAAGCTCATTCTCCCTGTCCAAAACTCCTCAACCTTGGAATGGTGCTACATGAGCCCCTACTTCCATCTACACTGGATGTTGAATGACTTGATATTGTATAGGTCTTGTGCAGACAACAACAGCTGCTTGAGTATTCATAAATTCAATGGCTGTGATGTGTCCTGCAGACACTATCTTCTGACAGTCCTCCCCAACTTCTAGCTTTTAAGATCTTTCTGCCCCCTCTTCTGTAAAGTTCCCTGAGTCATGTAAGGAATAGTGTGATACAGATGTCTCATCAAGAGTTGAGAATTCCACATTAACTCAGTCTCTGCACTCTGACCACCATCTTGCAATATCTCTCTCTCTCTCTCTCTCTCTCTCTCTCTCTCTCTCTCTCTCTCT
>CAJQZJ010032834.1:8967277-9008137 GCA_907164525.1 Lophiomys imhausi
AGGGAGGGAGGGAGGGAGGGAGGAAGGAAGGAAGGGAGGGAGGGAGGGAGGGAGGGAGGGAGGAAGGAAGGAAGGAAGGAAGGAAGGAAGGAAGGAAGGAAGGAAGGAAGGAAGGACAGAGCTGCATATGATGGAATGCCCCTTTAATCTCAGCAATATCAAGATAAAAGGGGAAACATGTGGATCCCTGGAAGCTTCTGGTCTATGTGGAAATGTTGCAGACCAATGAGAGATCTTGTCTCAAACAGAAAACATGGAAAATGCTTAAGGACCAATCCTCAAAGGTTTCATCTAACCTCCACACAGGTACAGTACAATGCACAGAAGCACCCACATGTACCAACACACAGAGACACACACTAAAATTAATGAGGAAATAATTCTGGGGAGATAGTTCAGTGACTAAGACTGCTTGTTGTTCTTCTAAAGGACTTGAGTTTTTTCCCAACACCCACATCAAGTGGTCCACAATTGCCAAAGGGTCTGACACCATTTTCTACCCTCTCAGCAAACTACACATGTGTGCATATGCACTTAAAAATAAATATTTTAAAAGGTTTATGGCTTGTGTGTCACAGTATTTAAGCCTTTTTAGGTTCACATGATACTATGGATGCTATGAAATATGAATCAGAAGAGTAGACGTCACAGAAAGAAATTGCATCCCTTTCTGGAATAGGAGCTCATGGGTTTCTGGTGGACATAGTAACTTGATTTCTTTTCCTGGGGCTGTGATAAAATGCTCTGACAAAAGCAACTGAAGGAGAAAGGATTTGTTTTGGCTGACAGCTGAAGGTACTTGAAGCAGCTGGTCACGTTGTCATAATCAGGAGACTGGGGATACATGCAAGCTGCTGTTTAGCAGCTCCCTTTCTCTGATGTACACAGTCCGGCATCCCCTGCAGGGAATGGCTCTGCCTGTGTCAATTAATGTCATCAAGATTCTCCCTACAGGAGTGCACAGATGCCCTTCTCCCAGGTGATTCTAGGTTCTGTACAGTTGAGGATTGGTACTACCTGTTACAGGATGGTTGTATGTCCTGTTAGGTGGATGAGAAACTATACAATGTCCTAGGTTTGGAGATTAAACATGGCCTAAGGACATACATCTTGGGGTCAAGTTGACAAGAGGTGGGTGTGTACTGGTGAGCTTCATGTATCATGTTGGCTGGCTCATGTTACAGATATTAGGTCAAATACTAAATGGTTCTGTGGAGATATTTACAGATATAAGTAAGCTTCATATCAATAGACTAAGTAATATAGATAGTCATCCATAATGGGATGACCCTTCACCTAGTCAGGTGAATGCCTTAATAAAAAAAAGAAGCATCTCAGATGCAGACAGTACTCTCAGGTTCTTTGCAGTGTCCTTAAAGTATTCAAGTAAGAGGATGTGGAAAAAGAGGTGGATTAGGTAAAGGCAAAGGGAAAAGGGAGAAAGAATAAGGAAAGGACAAAGGAAGAGAAAAAAGGAAGAGGAGAGGAGCAGACAGGAAAGGATCTGAAGAAAAATATCTTCCTCCTCCTCCCCTTCTCCTCTTTCTCATCTTTCTCTTCTTCCTCCTCTTCCTCGGCTTCCTCCTCCTCCTGCAGCCATCAACTGCCTATAAATACTCACGAATGGGTGGGGTCTTCAGGGGCTCCTCCCACCTTTGTGACGGAACGTCAAGCATAAACTTTTGCAGGTCTTATGCTGCAGGTAATCACAGTTGCTGAGTTGAATACAACACCACATCATACCTGGAAGATAGTGTCCACTTATTCCCTCCTGCTTTTACATTCTTTCCCACCCCCATGATGTTCCTTGAACCTTGAGAAAGATAGGGCAATATATTGTCCTATTTACGGACTCAATGGTCACTTTTTCTCAGCACTTTTACTTTTTTTTTAAGAGAGAACAAATTTTATTTCAATATATTCCAACTCAGCATGAATGTGAAGAGTTCACTGATGAAGTTTTGATCAGCTGCAGCTTTTCACAGGAAAAAAAAAAAAAAAACTCTCCCAGCCCACTCTGTGAGATGGTCTCAATGTGTAGCCCAGCTAACCTTGAATTCAGAGTGATCCTCCCTTCTCAGTCTCAAATGCTGAGGTTACAGGTGTGAACCATGTCACTCTCCCAGATGTTATGAGGTAGGGTCTCTGAACAAACAACTCTTGTTCTTCTTGAGAAGAAGAAGATAGGTAACCTCCAGAAGAAGAAAAGAAGAAGCCTCCAGTAAAAGAAGGAGAAGCCAAAAGCAGGAAGGACACATGCCATGGTTAGAGAAAAGAACTTTATTCCACGTGGCCTGGAACATCAGCACAGTGTGGGGAATAACAGCCCAGGGGAACATGTGTATATAGAGTGCTTTATTCAGGGATAGAATTATGACTAGCTTAGATGGGCTAAGATTACACAATCCAGGCCAAGGATTGTTAAAATTTATGCAGTGTCTGTGTGCTCATTTATAATGGTGGGTTAAGGATTAACACCGCCAACCAGTTAACTATAATCTGAATACTGGTAAGTAATTTATTTAGCCTTATTCTACATCTTTCTTCATTTTTACTGTATACTTTAGAAGTTCACCGTATCATAGAAGTGAACACACTAGAGAGCTAAGACATCTAGCTTTATATACACAAAAGTTTAATAATGTCACAACCCCTAATAAAATGTAATCCTTATATACTAATCCAAAATAAACTAACTGTACATATTAAATTGTTGAAGTATATCAAGAACACTGCTTATTTAAAAAAAAAAAGCAGTCCCAATACAAAAAGACATCTCTTTGAAGCCCAGTTATAACTTCAACATGATTAAGGGAGAGTTCTATTTTTTTAACTTTACAATATCATATATTCACAATTATTCTCCATTTTCAAATGAATCAAACATAGGATGTGATTTATAACAGCTTAATACCATTCTGTACAGTACCAAGGGTTAAAAATGCATGTGACTAACCAAATGTTCTTTATTAGTCACAAGATATCACCACACAGGCCATCTATTTATTTCTCCTTAAATGAATAAGCATTTCATCTACTCCATACTTAACACCGAATCACATCTCTGCTTACCAACTACTCAGTGAGTATCTGGTATCTGAAATGCTATGCAAGTCAGATGGGATTCTCTAGGTTGGTTTTGAAACTTTCAAGAAACCTGATAGCCAGTTCATCATCAACCACTCAGCTGTCACTTGACATTGTGGCAGTTATAAGCTCATGCTGTCGCAGGCACTTGAGGGTTCTCCTCTTCATCCTCAGTGAGCAAGCTTTCTCCAAGAAGGCCAGGAAGATGGCGGTCTCCTGGAGGCTTCACTGTGACCTGCCGCTGCTAAGTCACCTCCTGGGCTTTGGTAGCCGTCGAGGCCTGGGCCTGGCTCAGGGTGCTGCTGCATGCCCTGTAGGCTGTGGAACAAGCTGGAGGTGGTTTCACAGTACTCGGCTGCTGCAGGGAGACACTGTTAAGATCCTAATGCCATTGCTGTCTCCTACAATGGAATAAGCAAACATTGTGAAATGACTGAAAAAGGAAGGTGACACTGTGAGTGCTGGAGACTCAGCAACTACTACTTAGCCAAAGTAGTAGTTGAAGAAGGAGCCAAAACTATAAAGCTGGGTTCACTCATTAGTTTGATGGTTGAAGGAGAAGATTGGAAACCTGGAAATTCCCAAAGATGTCAGTGCTCTACCTCCAGTTTCAAAACCAGCAGTTCCTACTCAGCCCCCTCCACAACCACGGATTTCTATCCCTGCCAGGAAGTACCACCACACAGTAAGGACACCATGGTTCTAAGTCCAGCTGCCTGCAACATTCTGGAAAAACATCCACTGGATGCCAGCCAGGACAACCATAGGCCCTCAAGGGATCTTCACTAAAGAAGATGCACTCAAGCTAGTCAAGATGAAACAGATGGGCTAGACTACCAAATCCCCACCAACCCAGCTCCTCCGTCCACTCTCTCAGCATCTGTGCCTCCTCAGACCACAGCCAGACCACCTTTACCCTCCTCCAATTATCCCGCCAGTATCCATACCTGGGCAACCTAACACAGTGGGCACATTCACTGAAATTCCTGCCAGCAATATTCGAAGAGTTATTGCCAAGAGGTTAACTGAATCCAAAAGAATTGTCCCTCATGCCTGTGCTACTGCTGACTGTGATCTTGGAGCAGTTTTGAAAGTTAGATGAGATCTGGTCAAAGACGATATTAAAGTCTCAGTAAATGACTTTATCATCAGAGCAGCAGCTGTTATGTTACTCTTAAACAAATGCCTGGAGTTAATGTCAGCTGGGATGGAGAAGGCCTGAAGCAGCTGCCCTCTGTTGGCTTTTCAGTGGCTGTGGCAACAGATAAAGATTTAATCACACCAATCATAAAAGATGCAGCCACAAAGGGCATATAGGAGATTGCTCTGTAAAGGTTCTGTGGCAAGAGATGGAAAATTGTTACCTGAGGAGCACCAAGGAGGATCTTTTAGTATTTCCAACATGGGGATGTTTGACATCGATGAGTTCACTGCAGTGACCAACTCACCTCAGGGCTGTTTTTTGGCAGTTGGGAGATTCTGCACTTTGACTGTTTATGAGTCTCTACAGTTACTGCTGCAAAAAAAAAGTTTCTCTGAGCAAAACTGACAGCAGCACTGATCTATATGGCCTGGTGAGAGTGTTCCTAAGTCCCCGGCCTCTCCCACAACCCTGGGAGATAGCAGTAAAATTACCCTATCAGCTATATGGAGAGAGCAATGAAAGGCCAATAGTTGAAACAAAGCAAGCCTGGGCCCTCTCTTTTCTTTGTGGGTACCTAGGCCTAAATAAGAGTTCCTTGCTTTCCTCTCTCCTCAGACACATGACAAAAGATGATGGCCAGAAAGCCTGGTGGGGGTAGGGATAGGACAAACCAATGAAAATGAGTTCTCGGAATTTACAGTGTTGTGGCAAGAGGGGAGGCAGGGGTTGTTTCCCTCCTTACAGAGAGTCACACTAGGTCATTGTGGTGGACATTCTGATTTCTTTAAAAACATGGTTGTGATGAATGAATGTATTTTTTGTTTTGGTCTCAAGTTTGGGATTTGAGGGTGCTTTGTCCACCACTGAAAAACAGACTCATGAGTCTTCCTAATGGAAGAGCACATGATGTTTTGCCCCCAGAAACTGTCACATGTCGAACATGATTTTTGCTGGAAAACATCCTTTGATGGATAGATTCCTTTCAGAGCTCTTGATCTTGGTCAACAGGAAGTACCTCATGCAAAGGGTATGAGGTTGGCCAATTAGAAAACATCCTTGTGCAGATTTTGAGAGGGCATAAATAGAAACCCCAGAAACATAGGAGGGCTTTTTTGTTTGGCATTGCTTCTCATCACTGCTTTGCTTCAAAATACTCCAGACAACACTTCAAAACTTGCTTCTACCGAGACTTGCTTCTGCAGAGACTTACTTTTGCCTTCGCTGCTGAAGATCGCCACCCAGGTCAGACTTAGATTGTGGCCTGAATGGAGGTGTGAGAGCTACTACTTTATTGGCTATCCCTGCTGGTGCTCCCCAAAACTGCTGCTGGTTCCCTCATTGGCTGTGTTCCAGTTTCTGATGGTACCTGTTCTTGTGTATGCTGTTTTACTGGTATGCTGGAATCCTGGTGAATTGCCCCAAGGACCTACAAGTAAAGAGGTCTACATCTTCTGTCTCTATTAATATCCTTTCTCCCATATCTCAGATCGGTGGTTTTAAAGGGAAGGAAAAATATTAATATAACAATAAATAAATAGTTTAAAAGTACACCTTCAAGTCATGAGGACCACACTGGTGGCCTTAAGGGCACGGCAGTAGTCCTTTCCATCTCCTCCTATGTCATAGCCCATGGAGGCCTTAAGTAAACATTTTTCCTTCCTACCCATCCACACTGTGGTCTGAAGCTCACTGACAAGTTTAACTGGTGATATCCAATCCAAGAAGACCCTGTCTCAAAAATAAAATGGCGAAGCCGGGCAGTGGTGGCACACGCCTTTAATCCCAGCACTTGGGAGGCAGAGGCAGGTGGATCTTTGTGAGTTCGAGGCCAGCCTGGTCTACAAAGAGAGTCCAGGACAGCCAGAGATATTCAGAGAAACCCTGTTTCGAAAAAAAAAAAAGCCAAAAAAAAATAAATAAAATGGCACCAGAGATATGGCTCAGCAAGTAAAGGTGCTTCCCACACAAGACTGTGACCTGAGTTCAATCCCCAGGTCCCACATAAAGGTGGAAGGAGAGAATTGATCCCACAGTGTCCTCTCCTGACCTCTACACATGTGCCATGGCATGCTTGCTGCCCCCACAATAAAATAATAATAACAATTTTAAATGAAAGTGCCTAGACCACCAGGCAGCAGTAGGGGTGGTGAACATTTCATGGGAGGAAGAGTGCTTCCTTCCCAAGCCCAAAATGAACAGTCAAATTTCACACAGTCATTGTGGAGGCATGGGGAAAGAGAGTTTATTTCGTGAATCAGGGGCATTATAAACCTTTAGACAGTGGGGAGTGGTTTTGGAAGTGAATGTGTTTGACTCACTGGGCATGGTCCTATCAGAAGGAAGGAAATTCAGTACCTAATTAACCCATGGGTAGTAGGGGTGGGGAAAGAACTCCAGGTAAGGCTAAAGGCATAAAAAAAAAGTCATTGGTTGAAAGCCGAGGCACTAATAGACTTCATTAGCATGAGGAAGTACTTTCAGAAATCTTCTGGTGTTCAATGGTCAGGTTTCTAAGAGGTGGGCTACTACGACACTCCTTTAGAGGGTCTGAGGTTTCCTCAAATCAGAGAAAGATTCCACTGAAAAAAAGGGAGTGAACTGGCTGTACGTTATCCCCAGACTTCTACCTTATCAGCAGAAATTTCTCACAATCAAGGAAGATACCCTGTATCAACCTCTGATCTCCGCACAGAGATGCACACGTACCCACATACACACAAGTGTGAATACATACCTGCATATTACATATTCCTTCTCTGGGGTTCTCTTTTGCTTTTCTGTTGCTGTGATGAAACACTGACGAAAACCAACTTGGAGAGGAAACAGTTTATATCTTCCAGTTCCAGCCTATCAACAACAATAGCCCTGGCCTTTCTTGATTGGTGAAGTGGGAGGCCAAGCACACTGTAGGTCATGCTTCTCCAAGGCTAGTGATCCTGGATGTTATAAGAAAACAAGCTGAGCAAAACAACCATAGTCCTCCATGACTTCTGCTTCAATTCCTAGCTCCAAGTTCCTGCCCTGACTCTCCTCAGTGATGGACTGTTACCTATAAGCGTAATAAAATAAACCCTTTTCTCCCCAAGTTACTTCTGGTCATGGTATGTATCACATTGATAGAAACCCTAAGATAGGCACTTAGGGCAGAATTGCAAACAAATGGTTAGGATGGGTGACTGAAATTGTGGGAATCCAATGACCCTTCCCACATCCTCCTCCTATGGGGGAATAATAACAGTCCACATTCTGATCCTGATGGCCTCTTGTAAGCAGGCACAGCTCATCTGATAAAGAGGGAAGCTTTTTTGCTGAAGGAATGATGTTCCACAATTCATAAACATCCAAAAGTAAGTAAAATAGAGGAGACACGCTGATGTTTGTCCCATCATGATTGTGCCTCATGGAGCAACTTTAATCTGTTCTGCAACTCTTGATTCACAAAAAGGCTCAGAAATAGGATAAGTGTGGGGAGTTAGATAAATTAGATTTAGAAAATATATAGGAGTTTCTGATACTGTCTCTTAATTCGGGGCATGAAGATCATTATCAGCGTGTGGACTAAAAGCAGGAAACAAACAGGAGACTTAATGGACTGAAAAACAAGGTTGAAGTCAGGAAAAACAGGAAAGACTTAATGGACTGAAAAACAAGGTCGAAGTCAGGAAAAACAGGAAATACTTAATGGACTGAAAAACAAGGTTGAAGTCAGAAAAACAGGAAAGACTTAATTGACTGACAAAACAAGGTTGTCAGAAAAACAGGAAAGACTTAATGGACTTAAAGAAACAAAGTATCTGGCCTGACATTGTTTTCAGCTGCTAAGTGGGTGGAGCCCAAATTAAGCTGAAACAGAGTTCCTCCTATTTAAGGACAGTGCAAGGAGCCCCAGAAGGAGAAGAGACACCTGATGCTAGAGAGCTCTGACAGTCCTGCTAAAAAAAAAGTGCTGGCCATCATTTGATGGCCAGATTTCCCTGAGGCAGAAAGAAGCTGGTGAGCAAAGAAAGCCTGAGCAAGACACCAAAAGGCCAAGGACTAAACCCTGTGGCTCAACTTTTGCCTAGAGGGGTTTGATCTGTTGGAACAGTGGCCTAAAGGAAACTGTGCCTGGCTTTAAGGACTCTGAGGTAGAGTGACAGAGTTGCTGATGCAAAGGGTCTGGGGTCTCCCACAGAGAAGAAAGCATGAAGCCTTATTTAAGGTGAGACTGCAATAACCAACTTACCCTGACGAATCTACATCTGAGAGATCTGGAAAAAGGACTGCTAAGTGTGCTAAAGAATCTACAACAAAGACTGTGTTCCTGACAACTGAGGACCTTCCCCAGAGACTGTATCATTCTAAAAGGTTATGAAAATAATTATCAATAGGTTTAGTGGATAGGTTAAAGGGGTTATAGGAATGTGTAGGATTAATCATTAAGAAATAATTGTTATTTGTTATAAGTGAATATAGTAATAAATAAATAAGTGTTAAATAATAATTAAAAACTTCGGTTTCAGATAAGCATGGCTAGGCATTGACTGGCAACAGAGAGTTGTCACAGCAACCCTGTGGTCAGTCCCCACCCCATTCCCCTGTCAAACAACAAACCAGTTCCCTTGAACTTGTGAGAAGATTTTATTTTCTCTTCACCTCACACCACCACAGGATGGGGTTGGAGGATATTTACAACAGAAATATGCTCAGAAATCCCCTCCATAATGGCCATCTTACTCAAAGAGGAAACTAGGTCTTTACCTTAGCCCATGAGGCACTTTATGAATTACCTCTGTCATCTCCTCATCCTCCCATCCCTTTAGTCACAATGTTTCAGCTACATAGATGACCCCAATCATCCTGTGAGGCTCTGCCTCAGACCATTTGCACAGGGTTAGTCTTGACGTCTAGGGAATTCTTTTTCTACCTCAACTCTACTCAAAAGTCACTATTTCAGAAACACCTGATTCTTTGGCTCCTGAGATTCCTCCAAAGCAAAGGTGCTTGTCATGCAAGCCTAATGACTGAGTTCAGTCCCTGGGACCTATATAATAAAAATAAAGAACCAACTCCACAAAGTTATCTTCTCACCTCCACATGTGTACCACAGAACTCAAATGCCTACACTCAGACATCATATACACATATAACATTAATCAGTAAAATACAATTTGAAAAGAAAGGCCCTTCTCTGAGCTGGAGAGATGGTTCAGCAGTTAAGAGCACTTGTTACTCTTCCAGGGGACCTGAGTTGTGTTTCCCAGCATCCACATAAGGTGGCTCTCAATATGTCACTCCATCTCCAAGGAATCACACACACAAAATAATAAAAGTAAATCTTTTTTAGGATCATCTTTGGAAGGCAGATGTCATGTATCTCCCTCAGTTACTTCTTCATCTTATGTTTTGATAAAGAATCTCTCACTGAACCTGGAGCTCGCCATTTCAGATAGATTAGCTGGGAAGCCAGCTCTCAAGATTCACCTATCCACCATACCAGCACTGGGATTACATGTGAATGCCACCATGGCCAGCTTTTTAAAATGGGTGCAGGGGGTCAAATTGAGACCTTCATGCCTACACAGCAGCTCTTTACCCACTGAGCCAGCTCTCCAGCCGAGAAAGGCTCTTCCCTAGCTTTCTATTTCGTTATCATTATTCCACTCCCCTCCTTAAAAACCCTCTATCTCTTTCGTGATGTTTCTCATAACTTATTCTTTTGTTGTTTCATGTTTTAGGCTTCAACTTTTACTACATTTATTTATTCATAATAGCAATAAATTCTACTGTGAAGAACATGTAGGTCAGAGAGCAACTTGGAGGAATTGATTCTCTCCCTCCACCACGTGGGTCCTGGGAATCAAACTCATGACTTCAGGCTTGGCAGCAAGCATCTTTACCCACTGAGCCATCTCACCAGTACCCTCTACTCTTCCTTTTTTTTTTTTCTTTATTTTACTTTTAATCATGTGAATATATATCTGTGTGAGTGTGCTGGTGACTGTAGAGTCATGGTGCTGTCTGACATCCCCTCCCACACCCCCCACCCCAGAGATGGAGTTACAGATAATTGTGAGCCACCTAACATAGGTTCAGGGAATTGATTTCTGTTGCAGGATATTTGATCACACTGTAAACACTAAGATTGTGTTATTTACTAGAAAAAAAAAAACCTGTTATAGTTGTGGTGTGGCTCAGCCCAAGCACCACCTTTAATCCAAGAGCTTTCTGCTTATTGTAAACAGGATTAAATAAAGTCAACCCTAGGTTGAAGAGGTGAAGCAAGCAACCAGTTGACAGTGAGTGAACATAGGAAAAAAAACCATACATGAATACCCTAGCAAGTGGAGAAGGGGCTGGCTTTTGACGTGGACTTTGCTGCCAGTTTGTGGATCACTTTCTGCAAGCAAGGTCTGGCCTCAATGGAAGAAGTTGCTCTTAGGCCCGATCTGGCATGATGAACTAGAGTAGTGGCTCCCTTTTTCTGGAGAGAAGGGAGCAGGAGGGCAAAGAACGGTGGAAGGATGAGACTGGGAGGAGAGAGGGGCTGCATTCAGATTGTAAAATGAATTAATAAATTGTTTTAAAAGTAAAATTAAAAAAGAGAAAACCATAGAGAGTCAAGGGATGGATAGAGAGGTGCACGGAAGTAGAAGTGAGGACCATTTCCGTTTGAGGATTTTTGAGACATCGTAGAGAAGAACTTTCTTTTTCATTCTGGCAAAGGTCAGCTGGGTACTTTCTCTGCCTCTGTGAGAGAGCGAGTTTTCATCCCAGCATCTGGCTCCCCAGTCTTTATTGGTAAAATCGAACGATTGAGATTTTGTTTAAAAACAACAGAACTCAGTCCTCTGATACATGCTCTTAACTACTGAACTATGTCTCCAGCCCTCTATTTCTTCTTAAACAGTGTCTTTCATTAAGCCTGGAGTTCACTGATTAGGTGGACAGGCTGACCACTGACTCCATGATGGGCCTTCCAACCCCACCCCAGCACTGGAGCTATGGATGTGTGCCTCCACACACCCAGCTTTTTACAAGGGTGCTTGGGACCCACATGATCCTTCTGCTTTCACAGCATGAGTTTTACCATGCCAGGCATTTTACCAAGTGAGCGGTCTACCTAGCCCTGGCTTCTTCATTGTTGTTTTCTAAGCTGATTGTGCTGCTTTAATATTTATTAGAGTATTCAAACATGTCCCCAGGAGACCATTTCACCCAGTGCATTGTTTAACTTTAGTACCCTCTGGTCTCTGTCTCCAGCAGTGGTGATGTCAATTACTTTTCCTCAGAAAATAAGAATCTAGGGGAACTTTTGCCTTTGCAGATAACTCAAGTGTTGGAAATTCAAGTAGTAAGCTGTTGCAATTGGCATCCGACACCTGAACCACATCAAAAGAGGAAGGATGCCTCTCTTTGACTTTGATTTATTTGTGTGTGTGTGTGTGTGTGTGTGTGTGTGTGTGTGTGTGTGTGTTTTCTTTTAAATCTGTCCCCCTCACAAGACTCTCAGAACCACTGGGGCAAGAAGCACAAATATTTGGTGTCTTACTCTTTCTCTGGTGCCCATAATGTAAAGATAGAAAGTCTTCTTCATATCTGTAATACTCAAGACTCTTGACTATGACAAAAATGCACCAATAATAAATGAAACCCATGTAACACTCTGGAGCCTAAGATAGGAGAATCACCTGGAGCCAGGAGTGGAAGATCAGCCTGGGCAACACAGCAAAACAGTCTCAAAGTGAAAATTAGGACCAGAAAGATGACTTCTCAGGTAAAACAGCCCTTGCCAGCAAACCTGACCACCTGAATTCATTCCCTGGGCTACACATAGTGAAAAGGGAAAACTGACGACTGCAAGTTGTCACTTTCATCCCAGTGCTTAAGCCTGTGAAATAATTTAGACACAACTCCCCAGGGATGGCTAAGAAACTTAACATGATCCCAGACACCTTTTAAGGGCTGCCGCCGTTGACATTTGCCATAAAATGCCTGTGAGATCCCAGCTGCCTGCAGGTGTTGCTGCTGTGAGCTAGGAATAGGATAGTGGTGTTCCTGCTGTGAGGTGATAAACAACCCAAATGCTGGCTCTTGCTTCTCTAAATTTGCTTAGGGCTGTAGGACTGGAATGATCCAGTCTTTCCATCACTGTATAACAGGGATGAGTAACAACTGAGGGGAGTAAAGCAATTTTCTCATCCAGCTATAGATTCCATAAACCATGAGATAATTGGCATCACACGCTTTTTGGGTCTAAGGAGGTCGTCCTTCTGCTAGCAGTAATAATAAATTCATTTAATTATAATTTGAATTGAGCCTAAGTCTTTGTTGTTTCCCAGCGTATTTGAACACCACAACACATGCATCATGCCACATCTGTGTGCACAGATACTACTGAGAGCACTTGTGCACACACACACACACACACACATACTCACAAAATAAAATGTAATTTAAAAATTAAACAAACAAGTGTTTGAAAGTTTGTGGATGATTTGGAAAATTTGAAAAATGAAAACAAATTTCTTTTACATGCAAGAGGAATGGTCATTGGAATTCAACTCTGCACAGCGTTTTGAGAATATGAACAGTAAAAACACGCACTCCTAAAATCCACAATTCCGCTCCAGAATATACAGCCCAGAGTATCATCAACACACTATATCCCACAGGATAATCTGGCTGTGTCTTTTGTTTTGTTTTTAAATCAAAAATGTTGCATCCAAGCACAGGTTTTTTTCCTACTTGTTTATTTTGTGCTTGTTGTTATTAAGAGACTTGTTCTTTGAGACAGGGTTTCATGTAGCACAGGCTGGCCTTAAACTCACTATGTATCTATCCAAAGATGATCTTAAACTTCTGATCCTCCAGTCACTACCCCCAGAGTGCTGGGATGACAGGTATGAGCCACACGCCCAGCTTTTGCAGTGGTGGGAATGAAACCCAGAGCTTTGTGCAAGCTACCCTACCTGTTTATGTACTGTAGTTGTCATTGTCATAGTGGCAGAATAGAGTAGTGGCAATTGAGGCTGTCTGTCCTGAAAAGTCAAATTTTGACTAATGTCTACCCAAGATCACTGCTTCTCTACCTGTAATGAGCCTACAGATCACCTAGAGATTTATTCAAGAGCAAATTCTGGGCCAGGTATGATGACACAGGCCAGTATTTCCAGTACTCAGTGGGTTGAGGAAGCAGGATATGAAGTTCAAAGTCATGGCTGGCTACAGAAATGCATGTATGTGCATACACATGTGAAGGTCAGAGGATAACCTGTCGGAGACAGGGTCTCATCTGTCTGGCCAACTGAACTGGGTCAGTAGGTTAAGCTGTCTGGCTCCAGGTCTACCTGTGTCTACTTCCCATCTCACCATTGCTGGGATCACAGCACACATCAACATATTGGTTCTTTAAATGATCTCTAAGTCTCTAAATTCAGGTCCTCACGCTTATGAGACAAGCTCTTTTCCTGACCACTCCACAGATCAGAAAGCAAATACTGATTAAACTACTGTGGAAGGGGTTTCTGAGTGGTGGTGACATGGCAGCCCAAGGACTCCAATGAGTGAGAGAAACCAGATGAGGGCTGAGGAGATGACTCAATGTGTAAAGGGCTTCCTGCACAATCCTGAGAACGAGTTCTAATCCCCACCACCCAGGTAAATCCTGGGTAGGTGTAGTAGCCTACCTGTAGCCCTTGGAAGTGGAGATAAGGAATCCCCAGAGCAAGGTGGATAGCTAGGCTAACCAAATCAGAGAGCTGTAAATACAAGTGGGAGACCCAGCATTAGAATATAAGGTGGAGGACGGAGCGGGCTGTGATGGAGACATAACGTGAATTAGTAAATAAATATTTAAAGGCAAAAAAAAAAGAATATAAGGTAGAGGGTGGTCAAGAAAGACATCAAACTTCAACCTCTAGCCTCTACACACACACATAGACTCACAAAAATTCAGATGCTAGGGTATATCTGAGAAATGTTCCAGACAAAACAGAGGAATGCGACCTCATCAGTATCTTCCACAAGATTCATAGCTAGTCCTGGAAGTCACCAGCTGAAGCAGGTAGAAATTTCCATGCTGTCTTAATTGAATATATATATAGACTGAGTGAATACATCTGAAGCAAAAAGGGAATTTTAGTCATTTGTAACCAAAGAACGCTTGCAAATGGAAGAATGGATAGAAGAGAGAAAGTAATGCATGACCACATGATGTTCTAAAATTATTCCCTAAAGCTGTCATGGAACTGACACTACACCAAGAGTTACCTGAATATCCCAATGTGTTAAGTAACTCCCAGCTCTTATAATAGTACTTCTAGGAACCCACATGGGAAGAATCAGTGTAGCAGTAAATTTTTATCAATCATATATTTATTAATACTTTACAATTGCCTATAAAGTTCCTAAATCCTAAACCCAAACCCTAACTCTAAAACCTAGCACCTAAAACTTAATACAAACATTTAACATTAACCTAAGGTTTCTCAAAAGGATATTTTCCTCTGGGCAAGGGTCCTTATGGATGGCTAGTCTTCATACAATTTTTCAGTCTTAAAGTCTCTGAATTTTGTTAATCAGGTCCTAGGACAGTTTATCAAGCAGGAATCGCCTTTGTGGTCTTAAGACCAATTATTTAGCATATGAAAAGTCTCCCAGGCTGCTCACCTATTCAGATGCCTATGGCCTGCAAAGGTCATATTTCAGTGTTCCTTCTGACCATAAGTCCTTGGGCTCCGAGGCAAGACAATTCCACCCCTAGGCGCTCCAGAATCTCAGTGAGAATCTGTCTCCTTTCCAGACCCAAAATGAGTCAGTATCAGAGGGTGAAGTCTTCCCATGAGATTGATGTGAGTTTCTCTGCCAGAAGAGGAGGAGGTGAAACAGAAAGAGGAGCCAAGCTCCCTGTCTATGTGAATCTTGACTTAAATATCTTCAGCAGAAGCTTTCGCACTCTTTTTGAAGTCATGTCCCTGGGCTCTGTCTCTTCAAAAGCTTTTTGCAGAGGGCGTGAAATGACAGGTGGTCCAGATGTAAGACTGAAAAAATAATAAATACCACTACCTCTCCCTAGGAAGGCCTTCTCTTCCGTTCATGAGAACCAGACCTCATGACCCCTGGGGACATTCCACAGAACTCAGTCCCTGGGACTATCTAACCAAAAACAATGGTCTCACCCTGGCAAGCTAAAGGTTAAATTTACATAGCTGACAGGAATGCTCCCCTTCCCCTATCCCCACCTGCAGTTATCACCTAGCTTGAGCTAAAGGTAGAGATAACATAGCTGACTGGGATGATCCCCCTTTGTTTCCCTTATCCCCACTCCTCTATCCCCACCTGCATTATCACCTAGTGGGCTAAAAGTCAACTACACATTGTTCCCTCTATGTACCCACCTGTTTGCGGCTTTTGTGCCTAAAAGCTGCCTGAAAACTGTTATTCACGTTCACTCCTTCCCAAAGGCTGTTGAAACCCTGCGCATCGGCTTAATATAAATCCTCTTGCATTTTGCAACAAACCTCGGTCTCTGGTGGTCTCTAGGCATCAGGACCTCGGGGGACCCCCAGGGTCCAACACAGAGACCACATTATCTGGGGGTGAGCGCCTCAGGGCATGTCCCCACCCCCAATCCTATGATCAAAGGTGTCATCCATCCTTTTTGAGTTCCCTAGGACATGTCACTTTGGAAGTAAGTTTTTTATCTTAAAGTCCAGGTTTTTGCTATTTCAAGTTTGCTTATGCTATTAAATGCTATCACTAATCCCATCACAAATCAGCTGTTCAGTAGCTCTCAGAGGGCAGAAGTCACAGTGGTGGTTTCAGTACCCAACACAGTGTTCATCAATACATTTTGAAAAGGTTCTGGACACTGATATGGGTTTCTTTCCACAATCTCTTAATCTAGTTGACCCTCTTGCAACTTTTTCTTGGCCCCATAGAAGGAACACAAAAATATATCTGATGAATGTGTGGTTTCTGTTCAGTCCCTAGAACCATCATATATAAACAGTGTTATTAAAAAGAAAAAAGGAAAAGGAACACCATGGTGAAGGTAAGTCATTTTAAAATGAGAGGACATGTCTCCTAAGCATGTCAGCAAATCAGGAAATGTAAGACCTTTCTACACAGCAAAGAAAAAAACAAGAGTTAATATCTGGATGTTAAGTGAGTAAAAATTTACCAGATGGTGTATAGCTAGACTAACTGAACCAGACACCTCTGAGCTCTTGAACTATGTACACGATGCCTGAGGTTTGGTCTTTAGATCATCTAAAGTAAGTGTGATAGTCTGTACTTTGTAGAGGAGGAAAGGGAATCTTCTAAGCCATCTCCAAACAGGGTGGGGAAAGAGATGAAGGTCTGAATTGTAAGTTTATTAGATGCAAGTTTGGGCTCAAGAGATGGAATCACTGAAGTAGATTTAAAGGCAGTGAGCTCTCCACCCCCAGAAATATGGAAGTAGAAACTGAATAACCACTCATCTGTAGACTCTAGGAGCCTCTCCCATGTGGAACTATTTTGATTTTCAGATTTTATAAATCTAAGAGATTTGCTAACTAGGACTTTCGGCAGCCCGACTCCACCTCAACCAGTGACAGGCATTAACTGACTCCGATCATGATCGGAGTACCACAAAGGCTTCCTTCCAGCCTTTTCAGTCAGTCACTCTTGGAAAATCAAAGTCTAAAGGGAAGGGGCCTATGAGTCCCTGTGGACTGATAAAGTGGCTAACAACAGTTACTAGGAGGAATAGCTCACCAAACCCTGCCTCTCCCTGAAGATTGATAGGCAGTTAATCATTGCTAGGGCAGGGGGAGGGGCTCACAAGCTCCAACCCCTCTCAGGATTGATAAGCAGTCAGTGGCTTATAAGACCCCACCCACTCTTGAGGATTTATAGGCAGTTAGTAGTTCCTAGGGGGAGGGGCTCACAGGGCTCCGCCCAGTCCTGAGGATTGATAGGCAATTAATGGTTGGGGGGGGGAAGAGTCTTCAGTTGTATACTCACAGGCAAATTGCTCATATTTCTGTAAACAAATCCTCACCCATGCCCCTGCAAGTACCCCAACTAAAACTCATTGTGTCACCAAAAACAAAGATATGAAAGTAGAAGGATAAGGTGGAAAGAGATCATTGAGAGTGGGCAGGTGCAAGAAAGAGTTATGGAGAATATGATCAAAAGACATTATATACATACATGTAAGAAAATGTTATAGCAAAATTCATTATTATGCTTAAATATATACTGATAATATAGCTTTTATAGAAAAAAAAAAAAAAACAGGCCCGAAGCAGGGGAGAAAGCAGCTTAAATCCAGAGAGGTAGTGACTGGTCCAGACCCTGATGAATTAGGGTAACTGAGAACTAGCCCAGCCTCCACATCTAATGTAGGGATGCTCATGACACCTGATGGCCCTACTATCCAGGACCATCCCAGAGCTCAGAAGAGAAGAGCCTCCTGCCTCCACTAGCTCTCCTTGTAATTGTAGTTAAGGCCCTACAACCCAAAATATAATAAAAATCCCTTCTTGAATGAAAAACTGAAGAGGATATGGCCTCTGGAGAGAGCCTTATATTGTGTGACTATTTCTTCTAGCCAGTTGGGAGTGTATCTATCTGGTCCTTAGGGTCAGTAATAAGCTGGAGAGAGAAAATACAGAAAAAATTCACAGGCACACAAAAAATATGCATGAAAACACAAATTCACATCAACCTACATGTAAACACACTCATGTGCAAACATACAGACATATACATACAGATTGCTAACTTTTTCCAGCACTATGGTACCCTGATCCAAAACACAGAGAAGTCATCTCAACAGGGTACATCTGATCCCCTATCCAGGTGGTAAACAAAGCCCCAAGATGACTTAAAGTATTCAGGATTCAGACTCTCTAAGACATTATTTTCTCTGCTGGTATAGCTCACACATACCTCTGATCTGTGCACTGAGGGAAGGCCAAAGATCATGAGTAAGTTGGGAAGGAGACAGTGAGTTGTAAAAAAAAGGGGGGTGGGGAGGAATAAATTGGAAGCAGAACAAATGAAAGCAGTAAAGATGTGGATGGCTGGATGAATGGATGATTGGAAGGAGGTATGAATAAAAGTTGAAGGATGGATGGACAGATAAACAGAAGAATGGATGATGAGTAAACAGATTGGCAGGTAGGCGAGAACATGCATGAATGGATAGAATAATGGATGAGAGGATGTGTAAAAAGAAGAACTAATGAACAGATCAATGTGTAGATGGTGAATTGATAGAAGGTGAATAAATGGATGGCCAAATGCATAGGAAGATGAATGGATTGCTGGAAAGCTGAATGAAGGATAGATAGATAGATAGACAGATAGATAGATAGACTCTTAGGAATTCTATTGTTGTTATGAAACACCATAGCCATAAACATTTTTTTCTTTAAAATCTTTATTATCAACATATATTTAAACATATGGATGAATAGAAGATAGATAGATAGATAGATAGATAGATAGATAGATAGATAGATAGATGAGTCATCTTTAGGGATTCTATTACTGTGATAAAACACCATAGCCATAAACAAGTTGAGAAGGGAAGGGTTGGTTTCAGCTTACAACTCTCAGGTCATGCTCCATTGCTAAGGAAAGTCAGGGCAGGAATTCAAACAAGGCAGGAACCTAGAAACAAGAGCTTCTGCAGAGGCCATGGAGGAGTGCTGCTTACTGGCTTTGTTGTTCCTCATAGTTTGATCACCCTGCTTTCTTATTACACCCAAGACCGCCTTTCTAGGGTGGCATCACTCACAGTGATCTGCGCTCTCCTACCTCAATCAACAAGAAATTGCACCACAGGCTTATCCACAGGCAAATCTGGTAGATACTTTCTCAGTTGGGATTCCCTCTTCCAAAATGACTCTGGCTTATTTCAAGTTGACATAAAAGCTACCCAGCACAGATAGATGGAGATAGATAGATAGATAGATAGGCAGGCAGATAGATGATAGATAATAATAAGTGAGTAGAGATAGATGATAGAGAGATAGATAGACAGACAGATAGATAGATAGATAGATAATAGATAGATAGATAGATAGATAGATAGATAGATAGGCAAGTGAGTGGGGAGATAGATTGTTAAGATGGAGGAAAAGATGAAGGTTGTGAAGGATAATAACTTTGATGGATCAATAGATGGGCGAGTGAGTAGGTGGATGGATGGATGGAATGATGGATGGATGGATGAGTAAATGAGTAGGAAGATGAGTGGACAGATGTAAGAATGAATAGAAAGACATGGGTGGGTAAATGAAAAATAAAATACATATAAAAGATAAGTAAACAAATGGACAGATGGGTGGCAAAGGTGAGCTGACTGGTGGAAAGATAAAGGATGAATGGATGGATAGATGGATGGAAACAATCATTCGGTGGACTGATGCATGGGTAGATGATGATGAGTGAAGAGATGAAGTGGAAAGAGTAAGTACTCAGAGTTCATATTTTAGGGCAAAGTAAAAATTATGATATGGTATGGTATGGTATGATATGATATGATATGATTGATATGATATGATATATGATATGGGAACTCATTTCCTCTCTACTTAGAACCCATGTCTCGACTCCCAAAGGTGGACCCACCTAGTGAGGGCAACTTCCCACAGGATTTGTACAATTCTAGAAACCAGTCGAAGTCAAGCCATCCATCCCTTATGGAAACCTGTGCTCCATTCTAATCACCCCTTTGCAGGTCTGGGCCTGGCCAGAGGCAGCTCTCAGCAGCTTCCCTGGCCAACCTCCCAACCTCAACATAACCTGCTTGAGGCTTGGGATTTGATGCGCAACTTGTGAGGCAGGGAAGTCTGAGTCAGACCCTCAGACTTGTCACCTGGGATAGAGTAGGTCATACCAGGAGAAAGCCCCATGGAACTCTCAGAGGATTTCATTGATATAAGTGAGGGCCCTGAGGCATGGGATCCAGTGGGCACAGGTGACCACAGGCCACAACAAGGCTTGAGCTCTGATCTGGGTCCCACATGCCCATCTAAGAAATGGCAACCAACGACAGCAGCTGGGAAGGCAGCATGAAAGGTCCTGTCAACTCTCTGGGGGGTTAGGGGCTCTGACTCCTGCAAGAACCTGGGGAAAGCAGCTATGCCAGACCACCCTTGAGCCACCAGACAGCCTGAGCAGCCTGGAATCCCAGAATCCACAGGATATGGTTTGTACACGCAGCCATGGGCACCAGGCAAAGGTAGGAATGAGTCAGCCCCTGAATGAGAATCCCCAGTCCAGGAAGATTTCCATAGCAAGGGCAACATCCGGGGACCAAAAACGGAAGGCAAAAGGCCAAATCGAAGTTTGAGCGCTTCCAGCTCAGCCCTTAGTATAGCATTCTCCTCCAGCAGCATAGCCAGCCTGCTCTCAACAGCCACATCATTGAGACGTCGCTTTTCCCGGGACCGCTTGGCTGCCTCGTTGTTCTTTCTCCGTTTCTCCCAGTAAACGGTGTCCTTCTTCTCTTCCGGCATAAACTCCCTCTGCCGGCGCACGGTTGGACCCCTGCGAGTGCACCAGAGTAATTTGCTGGGCCCCTGAGATACGTTGGGTAGGTCCAAGCTATCCACATTCATAGCTGTCTCAGCACCTGGGGGAAAAGAGGAGGCGGGGGGCTTGGACCAGAGACAGGAGGCTGACCCAAATGACTCCCATCCCTCTAATTGGTTCTGTGTCTACCAGCTCCACTGGAGGGTCAGATGGACCAAGGATTGGATTAGGGATGAACATGGATCCATAAAGGGATGTAATGAAGAGAAAGGAGCTGGGGAGGGGGTGATGCCAAATGAGGCTGAGTCTTGATACGGCTTAAGAACATCCCGGTCATCATTGAGATATGTTTGAGAGCTGTCCCTTCGGAGGACACAAATTCCATCCAAAACATTTTCCTTACCCCTGAGAAGATCAGCCTAGACAAGAGCTGTGTAATAATCTCAGATCCAGATGAAGACAGGAGGAAGGATGTACCTAGAAAGAGAGAATATGTGATCATAGAGTTCCACTGGCCAAGCTGTGGCTCGGAAAATCGGCTGGTAGGAGCTGAGGAGCTGGCAATGCGGTTAGAGATTGCCATGCAAGCATGCAGACCTGAGTTTGAATCCCTAGAACCCCACCTTTGCAAAGCACAGTAGCATGTGTGTTTAATCCTAGTACTTCTGTGGCAGTAGGAAACACGAGAATCCCTGGATGCTCCCAGGCCAGCTAGCCTAGCAGACACAGGAGCAGGACAACAAACAGATCCTGTCCCAAACAAGATGAAGGGTGAGGACCAACACTCAAGGCTGACCTCTTACCTCCACAAGTGCACCACGGCACACATGCTTTTTCTCTCAGTCTCTCTCTGTGTCTCTGTGTCTCTTTCTCTCTCTCTCTCTCTCTCTCTCTCTCTCTCTCTCTCTCTCTGTCTCTGTCTCTCTCTCATGCATACACAATCATATCGTACACAAAAAACAACACATTCAAAGTAAAATAATAAAAACAGTAATAAAAATTATAATAATAACAAATGAAAAGTAGCTGAGACTCAAGTGAACTGTGCCCAGAATGTAACTCACGATCCGTGGCCAGAATCTCACAGTGCCTGTCCACCATCCAGCCACCCATCTGTACATCAGGTCTTGCCACACGGCTGTCCGTCCACTCATTACCCAACACCTTACTCGTCACTCATCATCTCTGCACCTCCCATCTATCTCATCATCCAATTTTACAGTCATCCATTGGTCCTGCTGCTTTTCACTTATTCACATATCCTGTACAACTTTTGTGGTCTGAAGACATCCTTAAAATTTCATGTGTTTGGAATTTATATGTGTGTGTGCATATGTTCATGTGTGTGCATGTGTACATATAGGTTTGTGGGTATATGTGTATGTGAAGGCTAGAGGTCAACCTGAGGTGTCATTCCTAGGAGTTGTCCATCTTGGTTTATTGAAATTTTTTTACTTTCTAAAAAAAAAGATTTAATTTTGTTTAATTTTGCATATGTATATATGTCTACATGTGCATATGTGGATGGCTGCAGGTGCCAGCTGAGTCTGCAGACATCAGATCTCCCTGGAGCTGGAATGGTAGGCAGCTGTGATTCTCTAGATGTGGGTGCTGAGAACCAAAGTTGGGTCCTCGGTGAGAGCAATATGGTCTTAGCTGCTGAGTCATCATTTTAAAATATTTGTCTTTATTATTATTTACATGTGTGTATCTGTGTGTGTAGTGAATATATGTGCCCACCTATGCATGCATGTGGAGGCCAGAGGTATCACATGTCCTTTTCTATCACTCCCCAACTTTTTCTCTGAGACAGGATCTCTCCCTGAACTTGGGGCTGGTATCTCTGATTGGCTGAAAGTCAACTAGCCCTAGAACCCACATGCTGCAAGGAGATGAACCAACTCCTATCAGTTCTCTTATGACCTCCACATGTGTACTGCAGTATGTGTACACACACACACACACACACACACACACACATAAACATATATAACAAAAAACATTTTTTTTAAGAAGAAGGAAGGCAAGAAGAAAGGAGAGAGAGACCATTATCTTGGTGTTCACCTATACTCTCAGCCTCTTGGGAGACTGAGGTGGGCAGATCATTTCAGCCCTGGAACTTGAATCCAACCTGTGCATCATAGCCAAAATGTGTCAAAACGCAATGGCCAGGTGTAGCCAGGTGCTGTGGCACACAGTATGACTGTAACTCCCACACTTGGGAGGGAGGCCAAACCAGGTGGGTGATGAGTTTGAGGACACCTGAGTAGCATAGCAAGACCTGGCCTCAAATAATACCAGTAAAAAGGAAAGAGGGGAGGTTGACAAGGATGGAGAGGAAGAAGAGGGCAAGAGAGAAGGGGGGGAGAAAAAGAAATAACATGAAGAACAGGAGGGAAGGTTAAGGAAGGAGAGAGAGAGGGAGGATGGGAAGGAGGGTGAAAGGGGAGGAGAGAAGAAAAAGGAAGGAGGGAGGAAGAAGAAGAAGGAAAAAGAGGAAGGAAGGGGCAGTGATATGAGTACTCAACAACAACTGCAAGCTATGTCTAGTGTCCAAACACAGGACACCCAGGTATTGAGTTTCCAAATTTAGATTGGGGGCCACTGCTGAAATTCCAACAGCCCTACCCTTGAAATGCCTATAAAATAAACTGGTGTGGCAAGAGCAGTGGCCCATAACAAAGGAGAAATTGGAGGCTCTTGAGCAGTTGGTAAAAGAAAAGCTGGAGGTGGCTGAAGATTGATGCTGTAATGTATGGAGAGAAAATGGGAACTGTCCAGGCAGCCACTGGTATGTCATTTCTTAGTTTTGGAAGCTGCAGGCCCTGCACTTCCTATATAATCAGATATATTTATCCCTCTTAGGTCTTTGAGGTGGTTGAAGAATAGATAGCTAGAATCTCATAGTTAAATTTTGAGTTGTTTAGGAATCAAGAGCATGCTCTGGATCTAAGAAGATATTTTTAAAATTGTGATGCAAGTTAGTATGAAAGCTGAGTTAGATATAGAACTTTAAACTCATGGAGATGGTTAGATAGTAGAATGTTAAAGTCAGGTGCCAAATACATATGGACTGGACATTGGGAATGTATGCTAAGCCATATAACTCTCATAATTGTGGCCTATTTATTTCTGTTGTTTTGTATTGTATTTATAGTTATAAGAAAAAGAACCATTTGTTGGACTGAAAGGGAGAGCTGTTGGGGGGAAAAAGAAATACCTTAAACTTAAAAAAAAGAGAAGAGGATGGGGGGATGAAGGGGAGGAGGGTGGAAGGGTGGGACTGGAGGGGGGAGTAGGGAGGGGATTGTGATTGAGATGTAACTTGAAGAAATAAAAAATAAATTGTTAAAACAAAAAGAACAGCTGGAGGCTCGTCATATAGAAGAGTCTACCAGCCCATGGAATTCTCCTGTGTTTGTGGTAAAAAAGAAATCGGGTAAATGGAGAATGGTAACAGATTTAAGAGCTGTAAATAGAGTAATTCAACCTATGGGTCCTTTGCAGCCTTTACCTTCTCTATTACCAAAGTCATGGCCTTTAATAGTAATTTATTTAAAAGACTTCTTTTTCTCAATTCCATTGCATAAGAATGATAGGGAAAGGTTTGCTTTCTCTGTACCTACTCTTAATAACAGTAGACCAATCAAGAGGTATCATTGGAACGTGCATTATAGCCAGGACCAGGAAGAAGGAAGACACACACCACGGGTTAGGAAAAAGAACCTTATTCCACATGGCCAGGAACATCAGCATAGTGTTGAGAATAGCAGTCCAAGGGGACGTATGTATATATGAGGTCATATTTGGGTAATAGAATTAAGAGCTAGCACAGGTAGGGCAAGATTGCTCAATTCAGGCCAAGGCTTGTAAATGCAACTCAAGACAACTCTGAGATACCATCTCACACCTGTCAGAATGGCTAAGATCAAAAGCTCAAATGACAGCACATGTTGGCAAGGATGTGGAGAAAGGGGAACCCTCCTCCATTGCTGGTGGGAGTGCAGGCTTGTGCAACCACTATGGAGGTCAGTATGGAGATATCTTAGAAAACTTGGAATAGCTTTGCCTCAGGACCCAGGCATACCACTTCTGGGTATACACCCAAATGACTCCTCACCAAATCATAAGGAAGTTTCCTCATCTATGTTTATAGCAGCCTTATTTGTAATAGCTAGAAACTGGAAACAACCCAGATGTCTCTCAACCGAAGAATGGATTAAAAAACTGTGGTACATCTACACAATGGAATATTACTCAGCTTTCAGAAACAATGAAATTATTCAATTTGCAGCCAAATGCATGGAACTAGAGAAGCTTATCCTGAGTGAGCTAACTCAGACTTAGAAGGATGCACATGGCGTCTATTCACTTATAGTAGGATTTTAGCTATATAGTACAGGATATCTATACTACAACCAACACACCAAAGGGAACATGGACATAGACTTTTTTGTTTGTTTGTTTGTTTGTTTTTTAGTTTTCTCTCCCTAGCAATGAGACACTTTTCACTGGTGGTACTGCCTTGTAGGCCCCCAGTGTATGAGGAGGCTCTTGGCCCTCATATGACTTCTGAACTGGGGTGAGGGACTGTTATGTAGGGACACTCCACTCCAGAGGAGTGGGATGGAAGGGTTAGGGGGTAGAGGGTGGGAGGGTGGGGCTGGGAAGGGGAGAAAGAGGACAATATGATGGAGATGTAACCTGAAGCAACAAATTTAAAAAGTTATTAATTTAAAAAATGCATGTGGTATCTGTGTGCTCATTTATAATGGCTGGTTAAGGATTAACGGCTGCCCAATCAATTAACAATAATATAAATACTGATAAACAATTTAATTAGCCTTTTTCTACAGGGAAGGAAGGAGGGAAGGAGACAAAGAAAGGAAGAAGAATAGGAGAGGGAAGGGAAGATGCAGGGAAGGAAAGAAGGGGGAGAGAAGGAAGAGAAGAAGAGAAGGGAAGTAGTACAGAAAGAGCAGAAGGAAGGGAAGGGAAGAAAAGGAGAAGTTTCAAAGAGTAAAAGGAAGCCAGAGCCAGCACATGCCCCTGTAAGAAGCTGAGCATGAGAAGGTAATCAGACAAGAGACCATTCATGTCAAGCTAGCAAGTCCATGAGGCAGGTCAGAGCTCCATCTCATTGGTATGTTCTCTGCCTGAGTGTCTCCCTGCTGGGGCTTGGTCTGAGACCTCAACCACTGGTCTCTCTGCCTCCACAGGAACCCAGATGTGGGCAACAGATAGCTAGACTCTTGTGCTTATTTAGAGAAGATGCAGTGTGGGTTGAGTCTTCCTGTGGTCATAGCAGGGGAACTAACAGACAGGGAGTGAGGTCACTCCTAGAGAGGGGCCCAAGGCAGGACGAGGAAACAGGAAAGGGGTCTGTCAGAGGCAGCACACAACTCCACTCTGGTCTCTGCAGCCTCCCTGGGTGGCAAGCAACTAAACGTCTGCTTGGTTTCCTGGAGTAGCAAGAATCTTCCTCCCTCCAGAAGCAGACACTGTCCCGCCAGGCACACTCCTAGCATACAGAATATTTTGCTATGCTGAAGCCACCTTCACTGGTAGTCTTGTATCTTAGTAATAGAATGCTTACCCAGTATGCAATATAAATGAAAAGCTCATAACTATAATTCCAGCATTCATAAGGCAGAGTCTGAGGCCAGCCTCAACTACATAGCAAGTTCTAGGACAACCTGTTGCAAAGAAAGAAAGAAAAGTAGAGAATAGAATGCTGCTCACCAGAGCCTAGGAGGAAGGAGGGTTGAGAAATAATGGTTAATGAGTTAAGGAATGTAATATGGCTTTCAAGGAACTTTACAATGAAGGCATTAAATGGATAAAAAAGACAAAGGAGATGATAATTGCCCTTTAACAAGAACAGAAGATTATGGAACAGATATAAAAAGAACCAATGAGAGCTCTGATATTATATGGATAGATAAATAATCAATAGATAAAGGCTGGCTAGCTGGCTGGCTGGCAAGATGACTCAGAAAGATGAAGGCTCTTACACCAAGTCTGATGACCTGAGTTTAATCCCCAAGACCCACATGGTAGAAAGAGAGAACTGACTCCCACAAGTAACAATTGTGGTACATCTGCATGTGTGCAAACATTCAAGTATACATACATACACAAATATGTTAATAAATTTGATTTTTAAAAAATATTTTAAATATACTAGAAGAATAACATAATATTCTACATAAAAAGTAGGGTAGCTGGGTGTTGGTGGCACATGCCTTTCATCCCATCACTCAGGAGGCAGAGGTAAGCAGATCTATGAGTTTGAGGCCAGCCTGTTCTACAGAATAAGTTCCAGGAGAGCATGGGCTACACAAAGAAACCAAAAAAAAAAAGTACAGTAATGGTGAGGACAACTGAATTGGTAGTAAGTATAAGTAACTGAATGTTCATTGGTGATACTTGGTCAACAGGTAGTTGAGTACTTCAAAACAGCTAGTAGAAAGGATTTTAGGTGTTCACAACACAAAGGAAGGATGAATGTAGTGCCAGAGCTATGACTTTGTGGGTCGGTGTGAGAACCTGAGTTCGGATCCCAGAAATGCTGGTAGCCACACATACACAAGGAACCCAAGAACAAGATGAAGGCAAGAGGATCACTGGGGCTTACTGGCTGTCTCTCTTGCCTAGTGAGAGACCCTGTCTCAAAGCAAGAAGGCAGGGAAGAAAGGAGAAGGACACCCAGCATCCTCTAGACTCTACACATGCACCTGCAGGCACACCACATACTTATGAGTAGGCACACACATGTGCCCACATTGGCACACATGGGCACACTGCACATGGGTGTGACAATTACCCTACACAGGTCATTACATAATGTGACATATGACTCAGTGGGTAAAGACACTTGCTGCCAACCCTGATGACCTGAGTTCAATCCCTGAGGCCCATTTGGCAGAAGACAAGAACCAACTTCCACAAGCTGTCCTCTGACTTCCATACATACTGTGGCACACATGTACACAAGCACACACACACTAAATAAATACAATCATTAAAAGTATAGTATGTTCCATAAGTATATATAATTATTATTACATGTGATACACATACTTATTACACATCAATTTAAATTTTTTAAATATTTTATTACCATTTCATTATTTTATGTGTATGGATGTTTTGTGCACCCTACATGTAAGTCTATGCACCCCATGCTTCCCTAGTGTGCATAAAGGCCAGAAGAGGAGATTGGATCAACGGAACTGTAGTTACAGATGGTTATGAGCTGCCATGTGGATGCTGGGAATTGAACCTAGATTGTCTAGAAGAGAAGCTAGTGCTCTTATCCACTAAGCCATCTCTCCAGCCCCTCAATTTAATTTTTTTATTTTTATTAATATAGGTGTTTGACTGCATGTATGTCTGTGTGATGATGTCGGATTCCCTGGAACAGGAATTATAGACAGGTGAGCTGCCATGTGAGTGCTGGGAATTGAACCTGGGTCCTCTTGGAAGAGCAGCCAGTGCTCTCAACCACTGAGCCATCTCTCCAGCCTCCAATTTAAAATTTTGATTCAAAAGAAAAAACTGCTTAAAGCCGATGCAAATTCTCTTAGCTGGCTGTTTTAAGAAAATTCAGGTCACCTCAGGTGTTTCCAAAGCCTTATTATGCAAAATGGGGTTAATATCAGTTTCAAAGTCACTGGTTATATTCAATAAGAAAATGGCACTGACTTTAGGAGAGAATATAACCTTTAGTAAAAGATCATGTTGTGAAACTCTCCTCTAAATATTTATGTTTATGCACATAAATTAGTGTTGCTCTTTGCCTTGGCAAATGAAGCTTCTTTTTGCAGTGAGCAACAGTTAATTTCAGAGTCTCATAACTGACCAGAAAGATGAGAATATGTGGCCATTGAGTGTTCAGCCTTAAACGGGACATCTGTATCACACACCACCACCACCAAGGCTCTAGGAATATTGACAAAGAAAAGGCCACAAGAATGTAAGAACCAGAGAATGGGTAAGAATGCTGAGAAGTACTGTCTTCTGGATGTGACAAGGCAGTTACACTAGTGACCTCACAACAGCTGTGGTTATTTGCACAAGATTCCAACCAGTCAATATGACAGGGTTGAATAAGGGAGAGGCTCCTGAGGCCTATCTCTACCTGAGGAGCTACAGGCAGTTAATGATGACTGGGAGAGGAAAGGTTGTTTCTTCAGTGGTGTAGCCACTGGTGAGCTGTTATGATCCAGTAATAATCTAATATCCATGTTGATGCAAACAACCCTAATGAAACTTAGTGAGTCATTTAAAAGAAGAAAGAAAAAAGAGAAAGAAAGGAAGCTGGCTCAGTGCGTTAAAACACTTGCTAAAAATAATCTAATGACTTCAGTTCAATCCACAAAGTTGGCCTCCACTTGTGCACCATGGTACACATGAACACACATACACAAAACTAATAAATAAATATTATGAGATATGAAATTAAAAGAATGACGAGAATAGGAAGGGTTCTGCAGGATTGGACGGAAATAAGAGATGGTAATGAAAGTATGAAATGACCAAGTGCATTGCATACATGTATGAAGCTGTCAAAGGAGACATATTAAATAACAAAGACAGTGAGCCTCAATAATAAGTGATTCACAAGGCTGTTTCTGACAAATATCATTGTGTAAAATAATGTGTCTCTACATTTCTGCTACCAGACTCTTGTGCTATCTGTATTGAAAATGTTTGTGAGTATTCTTGGAGATAACCCAACACAACTGTAACCATTCACAAGGAAGAGATTTGACTTAAGGATGGCAGGCACACTCAAACCCTCCATTTTCCAACCACTGAAAAATCCTAAGAAAAGATCTACTCTGAACTAGAGACCATAGAATGGTCTGATGACCAAAATTAAACCCGTTCCCCATTACTCAAGGAAATGTGGAATACTCTGATATACAAAGCAGAAAGGACACAAACTCAGAAGACTCTAATCAGGAAGAAATAATCTGAAGAAGATGACAACTTCATGGTCCATCATGAAGTTTCCACAAGTCCCAGCTAGAAGAATTTACATCAGAGGTGTTGGAGGATATCAGCCAGACTTCAACAAACTTTCCAATGCATCTATTAATGGATTCAGAAAGACAAAGAAGGTAGCAGTAAGACGACTAAAAGGATAAATGTGTTTACCATGTAGTCCTGGTGACCTGAGTTCAATCCCTGGAACCCACACAAAGGTGGAAAAAGAAATGGTCTGACCTCCACATGTGTGCTATGGCAATTGTGTTCACACATGCATATGTACACTCAAAAGCACATATTTCTAAAGGTAAAGGAAGAGCTAGAGAGATGGCTCAGCATTTAAGAGCACTTGCTGCTTTTGTGGAGGACCTGAGTTGAGTTTCCAGCTCCTATGTTGGATGGCTTATAACTCCCTAGAATTTTAACTCCAGGATATCAGGACCCTCTTCTGGTTTGCATGGGTACTCACATACATGTGCACATAAATTTTAAAGTAAAATTAAAATTGTTTAAAGATATAATGGGAAGAAGATACTAAGCAAGAACTGATGATTATGAAACAAAAAACAGGAGAATGACAAAAGGAACCCATCAGAATTCAAATAGCAAACAAAAAGTACAATTGGTAGAAAATACAGAGATGGCTTGATTAGCAAAAGAGGAAACTGAGACCCAGAACTATAAAAGAATTTTCCAAAGTTACTAAGGGATTTCAGTTGTAAAGAAAGTATTAAACTGTCCAGGCAGCCACTGGTATGTCATTTTTTAGTTTTGGAAGCTGCAGGCCCTGCACTTCCTATATAATCAGATATATTTATCCCTCTCAGGTCTCTGAGGTGGTTGAAGAATAGATACCTAGAGTCTCATAGTTAAATTTTGAGTTGTTTAGGAATCAAGAGGGAGTTCTGGATCTAAGAAGATATTTTTAAAATTATGAGGCAAGTTAGTATGAAAGCTGAGTTAGATATAGAACTTTAAACTCATGGAGATGGTTAGATAGTAGAATGTTAAAGTCAGGTGCCAAATACATATGGACTGGACATTGGGAATGTATGCTAAGCCATATAACTCTTATAATCGTGGCCTATTTATTTCTGTTGTTTTGTATTGTATTTATAGTTATAAGAAAAAGAACCATTATTTGGACTGAAAGGGAGAGCTGTTGGGGGGAAAAATAAATACCTTAAACTAAAAAAAAAAAAAAAGAAGGGAAGAGGATGGTGGGGCTGAGGGGGAGGAGGGTGGAAGGGTGGGACTGGAGGGGGGAGTAGGGAGGGGATTGTGATTGAGATGTAACTTGAAGAAATAAAAAATAAATTATTATAAAAAAAAAAGAAAGTATTAAAATCTGGGACCCATAGGTTGGCAACTATGAGTCAAAACCTAACTCAGGGGATCCTTGGGGTTTTTCACTGCAATCTAAGATTTATTTTTTACAGTTATTTTTTTATTTATCTGTATGTGTACACATGCATATGTTTACATGCTACAGTGCTGGTGTGGAGGTTAGAGGACAATCTGCTGAAATCAGTTCATTCCTTCCACCACATGCATCCTGGGGAATCAAACTCATCAGACTTAGCAGCAAGTTTAAAATGTAGTTTTGATTTCCTCTTTTCTGCTTTCTTTTTTTTTTTCTCAGTACTATAAGGTTGGTGGTAAGATTATAGTACTTATAGGACTGTGCATTTTCTTCCAATGGGGCAAAAAAAAAAAAAATTCCATTCCTGCCCCGGCAGGATGAGACAACAGGAAGAAAGAGTCAGCCAGGCTTTGCCCCTGCCAAAAATTAAAGTTGAATTGCATCTGATTGTCAGAAGAGGGTTTCATTGTGTAAAACTAAAACAAAATGTGATGTCAGATTTGTCTAAATATCTTTGTTTTTCATCTGTTAAATAACCATTTTGTTAAGTGAATTTATGATAACTGAATAGCACCAATACAGAAAGACAATTATCATTATCCTCATTCACAGATAGGAGCTAAAAAGAAAACTTGATCTCTTAATTTCATAGAGAACAACAAGAGTGAAAAGGGAAAGGAGGGAATAGGAAGAGAGGGAAGAAGAAGGTTAAAGAAAGGCTATGAAAATCCAGCAAGATAAACTAAGAGCTGAGGCTGTAGCATAGTTGGTAGACCTGTTGCCTAGCATGCGGGAGGCCCTGAGTTCAATCTCCAGCACTGCAGGAATGAGGTATGGTGTGATACACATGCCTGTCATCTGAGCCTTCAGAAGTGGAGATTGGAAGATCAGGAGTTCCAAAGAAAATGAGTTCAAATGATCCTTGGTTAGCAAGTTATAAGCAAGCCTGTCTTTAAAAAAAATTTAAAAATAAAGAAAAGAAATAGTCTGAAGTTCTACAGCACAGAAAGGTGACTTGTATGTTTCAAAACACCTAGAAAGGATGGTTTTGAATGTTCCTAACACAACAACACAATGTAACAACAGATGCATTGGAGGTAGTAGATATGCCAATTACTGCTGTTTGATTATTGTACATACAATGATAATACAAGTTATCACACTAATAGCCAGGAGTATAGCTCAGTGGTAGAGCACTTGCCTAACTAGCATGGATGAGGCTCTAAATTTAATCTCATTCTACCAAATGAAACAAAGGAAATGGTGACATGAGATTTTCTTTACAAATACTACATTCTACCTTCATAGGTATGTAGAATTATTATATATCAGTAAAAGTATTCTGAATGACTTCCAGAGGGAAGAGGGTGGCTGGCTTAGAAATTAAGAGCACTTGTTCTTGTAGGGGACCTGGGTTTGATTCCCAGCACCCATTTGGCATTCACAACTGTCTGCAACTCCAGCTCCAGGGATTCTGACACCCCCTTCTGACCTTAAAGGGCACCATGCATACATATAGTACATAAAACATACATGCAGACAAAATATTCATACACACATAATAAAATAAAAACACACAAATAAATAAAATGGACTCACCAACTATGCACAAGACCTATACAAGACCAAGCTAGCCAAAATCCTGCTTCGATAGAGAAAGCACTCCAGTACTCTGGGAGAGAGAAAACTGTGTGTATGTGTGTGTTTGTTTGTTTAACATATTGCCACTGTTAAATTTTCCATGCACCAGCCGGGCAGTGGTGGCGCACACCTTTAATCCCAGCACTTGGGAGGCAGAGGCAGGCGGATCTTTGCGAGTTCGAGGCCAGCCTGGTCTACAAATTGAGTCCAGGACAGCCAGGGCTACACAGAGAAACCCTGTCTCGAAAAACCAAAAAAACAAAAATTTTTCCATGCACCAATGACTGGCCCCACACCTATATACATATGGGCAACACTAAGTGTATTTAATGATTTATCAAGAAAAGAAACACAGGAAGAAGTCTATGTTGTGGGTATTTTGGGAGAATTTAAGGGGGGGAATTGGGAGTAAATATGATCATGTTCATTTTATACCCCCATAAAAGTCTCAAAAATTAAAAAAAAAACGTTAAAAATGGGTTCCCACAAATGTTTTTAGAATAAAATGATGAATTGTGTGTAATACACCCAGCATAAGAGGGTGGCTTCCCATGGAACACCTTCTTGAACTTCCCAACCTACTCTTTTTTTTTTTTTTTTTGGCAATATCTTTTGTATCTCAAGCTAGACTCAAACACACTGTGAGGCTGAGGATCACCTTGAACTTTGATCCTCCCTCCACTTTCCCAGTGTTGGGCTTACGGGTGTATGCCTCCACAACTAATTTAAGTGGTGCTTGGGCTGGAACCCAGTGTGCATTATGGGCATGCTCTCTGCCAATTAAACTATATCCCACATCCTCAAAATCTGTTCTTTGAATCCAGATTCAAAGGCTCAAAGGCAAGAGTGAGGCTAGACATCGTTAGAAGCCAAGTGATCAGCAGAAGAGGAATTAAAACTAAACATGGATAGAAACCTGAGAAAACAGTAGATGAATCAAATGACAGGAAGTAGTCTACCTCACGAATTCGCCACCCACATGGCCAAATAACAGCCACAGACGATTTCCATGCTAAATCAGGAAGGGGTGGAAATGAGCACAGACTCCCGTGGGTGGAGCATACCTGAACACACACAGAAGGATGAACATTTGCAAAGCAGAAGCTGAAGTTCACAGTGGTGCGCAGCTGCCATCCCTACATTGGGAAGGTCAGGAGTTCAAGTTCATCCACAATACACAGCAAGATCCACGCCAGCCTGGGCTATGTGGGCCCATGTCTCAGAGACAGGGGTGGGGAGACCAAGCAAGTCGGTTCACCCTTGTCATAAACAAAAGACATATCGGTTGGCACCGTGAGATAACAAATGTTCCCACTGAAATTGGCAAAGATTTAGAAAATCGATAAAACTCAATACTATCAATGTTGCGGTGAGATGGGCACTTGGGGGACGCAGAGGTTGGTGATATAAATCACTTCCTGGCAATGCAATCAAGAAGTATGAAACAGGGTGGGGGAGATGGCTCCATGGGTAAAGTGCTTGCTGTGTAAGCATGAGGTCAATCCTCAGCACCCACTTAAAAATCCCAGCTTAGTAATATGTGTCCATAACCTCAGCACTGGGGAGGTGGACTCTTAGGAACCCTGGAGCCCATTGGCCAGCCAGTCTAGCCAAATTGTCAAACTCCAGCTCAGTGAGAGACCCTATCTCAAAAACAATGTGGACGGGTGGCAAGATGGCTCAGTGGGTAGAGGCATTTGTTCTCAACCCTGACAACCTGAGTTCAGTCCCTGAGACCCACATGGTGAAAGGAAAGAACTGAGTCCCACTGATTCTCCTCTGATCTCCACACAAGCAAAGTTGCATGCTTGCCATGGCACTCACATACCCGCTATACATACACACACAAAAACAAAAAACAAAAAAAAATAATAAGAAATGTGGATTTTTGTTATTTATGTTGTTGTTGTTGTTTTTCTGAGACAAAGTTTCTCTGTGTAACAGCTCTGGCTGTCCTGTACTTGCTTTGTACACCAGGCTGGCCTCGAACTCACAAAGATCGACCTGCCTCTGTCTCCCTATTAAAGACATGTGCTAACACACCTGGCTCATTAATGTGGATTTTTATATAGAAAATGTACCTTTGTGGGGTAAAATGAGGAAAACACTTGATAGCCTCCAGAACCACACACAAATATGTGAACAAGCACATATCCAAAAAAGCTTCCATATACATGCACGTATAAAAGTGTACTCATATACATACACATAATCAATCAGTAAGTAAAATGTTTTTCTAAAAATGTAATCTCATCTTAAACATCATCTTCTATAGGAAACATACAAGACTGACTCAGGTACCCAAGTACCTATTCTGGGTTCCAAGACAGTAATGGACTTCATCTGTCACCTCAGACTCACCCTGAGTATGTCCCCCATCTCCACAACAGAGGAGACTCTGGAATAAATACAGGAGGCATGAAATACCAGGAGAATGGAGGGCGCTCTGTGTGGTTGTTGGGTGGGTGTCATGTAACTAAACATTGATTTCAGGGCCGGGCAGGCTTTCCCAACTCAACTTACTATAGCCAACCGAGGTCAATGACTTCAAGATATCAATAGCTTCCTTCACAGCGGAGGCGCTAGAGTCTAATGACTCCCTGCCAGATTCAGAAAAACGGGGATAAAAAAGCCATCCCTTCCCTGGTCCGCTGTTCTATGTGGGTCTTTTCTGATTCAGAAAGTGGCTGAAGATAAGGGAGCCACAGGGGCTGTTCTCACGGCAATGGACAAGCTCAGCCCATTCCCTGGAAAAGCCTCAGAGCCCTACAAAGATTGTACTCTCACAGGGTTCAGTGAGCCTTGATAGAAGCTCAGGGCCCTGCACTCTCGCAATGAGTGAGTCCCTGGCTTTACAAAAGCCCTCATCAAAACCCAATCTCTAAAACCGAGAGGCCTTGGTGGGAACTCAGATTTCAAGAGGAAATTGCAAAGCACTGTGAGACCTGGACCGGCCCACCTCCTCCTTTTCTCCCCTCCTGCCCATCACCCCACCACTACCCCCCAGAGGCCGGAAGTTGGTACCGCCTATGCCCAACCCACAAGCTCAGCTGGAGTCCTAGGTGCCAGGAACAGGCTCGTGGGCAGGAAGTGGGGGTGGGTATGGGTGTCTGTGAGATTCACGTTCCAATCCCAGCCTTGTCAGTGGCACCCTTGGGCATAAGCCTGTGCTCTTTGGAGACTCAGTTACTTCACCTGTTAAATATGCACACGATTGGTACAAGAGTTAGCCTGAAGCCAGGCAAGTTCAATCTGCCATTCACAGTGGCATTCACTTCCTTATTTGTTGCAATGCTGAGATTTGAACCCAGGACCTGCACATTCCATGCAAGCACTCTAGTACTCACCTGTCTCTCTAAATCTTGTTTTTGTAGCTTATTTTTTCTCTCATTTTTAAAATATGTGTGTGAATGTTGTAGTGTGTATGTACACATAGGTGTGTGGTTACATGCCTTTGCCCTTCTCTATCACCTCCCACCTGATTCCCTTGAGACCCAGTCTATCACATCACAGAACACAAAGTGATTTTTCTGCTTAGCAGGTGAACAAAGAGCAAGCCCCAGCAATGTGCCTGTCTCCACCTCACCACTGGAGTTACGGGCACAAACATACATGCCAAACTTTTTACTGGGGAATCAGACTCAGGTCTTCCTGTCTCCTCAAAGCTAGGGTGTTTATTTTGTTTTGTTTTGGTAGTGGGAGGTAGTATTTTGGGGTACAATGTCTAACTCTGGCTACCCTAAAACTGGCTGTGTAGAACAGGCTGGCTTTGAACTCAGAGATCTACCTTTCTCTGCCTCCAGAGTGCTGAGATTAAAGGCATGCACCACCACAGCCAGCCAAAAATACAGCAATAAGTGTATTTGTTAATTTATAGGAAAGGGGGGGAAAACGTCATTTATAGGAGACAACTAGACATTGTCAAGTTAAGAGAAATAGGCAGAGGCAGAGGAAATGGCTTAGCAGACAAGTGTGCTTGACATCAAGCACCAGGGCATGAGTTTGAATGCGCTGTACCCCCATGAATGGCTAGGGCCAACCTTGCATGTGCTCGTAACTCTATCACTGTAGGGTAGAAACAGGAGAATCTTGAGGGCTTTGGCTGCCAGTCCAGCTCCAGGTTCAGTAAGAGACCCTGTTGAGTGAATAATGCAGGACACCCAAGGTCATTCTCCAACTTCCATGCACACATCACACACCACACACAGAAACACAGGAAGGAAGGAAGGAAGGAAGGAAGGAAGGAAGGAAGGAAGGAAGGAAGGAAGGAAGGAAGGAAGGAAGGAAAAAAGAAAGAAGCTACTAGAGTCACAAAGAGAAACACTTATTCAGCATGCCTGGACTCACACATGGACTCTGGATTTAGACATCTATGTGATATAAAAGTAGAAGGGGAGACTGTGAGGGCTGAGGACAATGGGATATGTATCCTAGGATTATTGGTATACAAATGTCACAATGAAACTCATTGATTTTTTTTCCTTTTGAGTGTGCTTCTAATTTCTTATTATGTGTGGGACATGGGGACCGAGCATATGAATGCATGTGGAGGTCAGTTTTGTGAGGTTGGTTCTGTCCTCCCACCTGCAGGTGAGTTTTGAGGCTCAAACTTAGGTTGCATCAGGCTTCTGTCTTGCAATCACCTTCACCCACTGAGCCATCTCCCTGACTTTAGTTTAGTTTTGTTTTGTTTTGTTTTGTCATAGGGTAAGCCAGGCCAGCCTCAAACTCACTATGAATCTGAGGATGACCTTGAATTCCTGATCCTCCTGTTTCTACCTTCTGAATGTTTGTTTAATAGACATGCACTACTCCACGTGATTTTTGAAACCCACTATTTTGTACAATAAATATACACTAATAAAACAAAATGTAATGTATATACACACAAAATAATACTATGCAGAAAGTGTAGTGTATATACACAAAGGAATACTATGCAGCCTTAAACAGAGGTTCAAATTTTATCACTGTGACAGTGTCCATGAATTACTGACATACTTATTTAATGTAGATTTCTACCATCAGAATTCTAGAGTCTGAGGCCAAGGTTGATTTCCCTGTGTCCTCAATGTACCTGATGCCCATTAAGTATTGAATGAATGAGTGAGCATTCTCACAGTATGCCTGGGATACTTGAAACTCCTTTGATCAAAGAAGAGAGGGTCCCCGGGGTCCAGTGATTCACATGGCCAGGGTCGCACAATTAATTGCACCTGGGTTTGGAACACAGTCAGCTGGAACTTTCTTACATTTAAAGTTAGGCCAGATCTGGAAGCAATCCCCCCAGAATACTTTCAAGGCCAGGAAACAGCTCCCCTGTGCTGCCTATGGGTTAAATAAGTGGCCACATTGTAGGTCAGGCTTCAGCACCCACAGTGTCCTGGAACTTCAGCCTCCCTACTAGGAAATAGGTTCAGGGCCCTAAGAGTTCCCTGAGTGAGGGTAGCCTTCAGCCCTTGGGGCCATGCTTCCTTCCTTTGCTATCTTCAAAATAATGCCCAAAACAAGAATATCTCCCTTTCCCTGCCCTCATCAGAAGCCTGGGGGCTCAGAGGACGAACATTATCATTCTTTCTGAGAAGCCTAGCTATGTAACAGGGACCTCAGAGAACAAGACCTGGACTCTGTGACCATCCCCCCCCCAAAAACAAACAAATGCCTGCCGGCATCATCTGTCTTTTCTGGGTGCCTGGCACCATCTGTACTCTTCATTTTTTTTTTTTTTTTGCAGTCCTCTATCTGCCAGAGGGATCTTTGCACATGCAATCAGATTGTGTCACTTTCCTACTTAAAACCCTCAGCACATCAAAAATGTATTCACTCACCCCATGTGTGGGGCCCCCAGGAATCAGATGGAGATAATTCTGACCATGCTCCACATATCCGGCTCCCCCTCATCCAGCCCCAGCCTCTCAAGTCACACAGGGCCTTTGCACATGCAGCCCACACAGCCTACAATACTCTTCCTCCCTTCCCTTAATCCCCTATTCCCAGTTTCTGATTACAATTTTGCTAAGAACCCCCCCCCCGACATTCTAGGATAGATCTAGTGAATCTAATAGATGCTTACTGAATGCCAATTATTTATGCTTTTTTTAAATGACGTTTTATTGAAGGGGAGAGCATGCAAAGTCAGAAGACAATTTGCAGGAGTCAATTCTCTCCTTCCAGCATGTGGGTCCCAGAAATCAAACTCAGATCATGAGGCTTGGCAGCAAGGCCCTTTACCCACTGAACCATCTCATCAGCACTATTTTTCTGCTTCTTATATTCAGCACCACACTCATTTCATATTTGTTTGTGTAAATATTTTACTAACACCTGTGTCCCTTCTCCCTTTCTCTATCAGCATTAAAGGGTCTGGTACATAGTGGATGCATGGGAATACTTGTTCAAGAATAAGTGAATTAATTATAGGTCCATAAACCCTGGAATTTCAGCATCGCGTCTATGAAATGGACTCAGGAAGGAAGAGAGTTCCCTGAGTGAGGGCACCCTCGAGGCCTTGGAGGCATGCCACTCTGTCCCTGTCTTCTTGTCATTCCAGGCTCTTAATCTACAAGTGGAGAACCTTGACACTTGCTCACTTGAGGACGTACCAGGGATCTAGACTCATCCCCTGAAAACCCTGTCCCAGAGCCCCTAGGCAGTCCATCTGCCCACCAGACTTCAGACAGTGACTCTAACCAGGTGCAATACTTGACAATCTCTAGGGATCTATCTGGCTATTGCAGTTTGGAGATGCAAACGGGCATCTAATGAATAGGGACCAAGACCAGCACTAAAGGTCATCTAATACACAGCACAGCCCCCAATATGGAGTATTATTCAGTCTCAAATATCAGTAACGTGTAAAAGAGAGGTTCTGCTTTACAGAAAGGACACATAAAGTATTCCGAATTAATTAGCATGTACTCCCCAGGGATGCCTGCCCAGAACCCAGGGCAGCTTGGTCAGAAGTAACGGTTATAAAGTGTTTTCCCAGAATACATGAAGTACTGGGTTCCATCAAGGAGGAGGAGGAAGAAAAGTTGGAGGAGGAAAAAGAGGAGAGGAGGAAAAGGATATGAAGAGGAGGAGGAGGAAAAGGAGGGGAGGAAGAAGGAGAGGAAGAGGAAAGGACAAGGAAGGAGAGGAGTAGGAGGAAAGAAAGAGGAGGTGGAGGAGGAAAGGAAGATGGCGAGGAGGCAGCTGCTGTGTGCTACATTCCTACTGTTCCCCTTGCTCGCTCTGTTCCAATCACATACCATACAGGATAGTGGCTGTTCTTCCAGCACGCCAGGCACAGTCCTGCCTCAGGCCTTTGTAGTGGCCATGCCCTCTCTCAGGAGTGCCCTCCTCTCTAACAGCAGATTGCCTGGTCCCCTTTGCCTGCATTGATATCATTCTCTGCTCTCAAACATAAAAAGAAAGAAAGAAGAGAGAGAACCAACTCCTTATACTTACATAAGACTCCCATGTCTGCCTCATCTACCATACTCCTTCAGTCAGTCTTGAAGTCTGGGGAGCAAGCCCGGGCCACCTATTTGTCTCAAATAACCATGATTGGGGTTTTTTTTTTTTTCTCCACTCAAGCCAATGACTCTCATTCCAGGCGCCAAATATGAGCAGTGGAGAGGGAAGGATCTTACCTCTGCCGCTCTTCCGCCCACCGGCACAGGCCCAATGCTGGTCACATCATGCTTTCCTAGTGAATGCTGCGGGGCGGGGAGTTGTTGCTAGTTTAATTGTGTTCAACATAAACTCTCACTGTGTAGCACAGGATGGCCTGGATCTTGCTACCCTTCATTTTTATTAACTTTTTTTTTTAGACTTTCTTACATAAGAGCTGTATTTACATCATTTCCACCCCACTCTCTCCTCTGTACAGCTCTTCCCATGCCTCCCCAACTCCCTCCCAAATTCATGACCTTTTGTTTAATTAGTGTTGGTGTGTGTGTGTGTGTGTGTGTGTGTGTGTGTGTGTGTGTGTGTGAATACAGTCTTCTGAGTCCATTTAGTATTGCTTATATGTACATGTGCTTAGGGCTGACCACCAGGGCTTGTTTCTGGAAAAGGTTGATTCTCTCTCTCTCTCTCTCTCTCTCTCTCTCTCTCTCTCTCTCTCTCT
>CAJQZJ010032834.1:9010632-9026954 GCA_907164525.1 Lophiomys imhausi
GGTGGGCTGAGAGAAGAAGGTGGGCTGAGGAGAGAAGGTGGGCTGAGGGAAAGGTGGGCTGAGGAGAGAAGGTGGGCTGAGGAGAAAGTGAGCTGAGCAGAAGTTAGGCTGAGGGGAAAATGTATTGAGAGGAGGTGGACTGAGGGTAAGGAAGGCTGAGGGGAGAAGGTGGGCTGAAGGGAAAGTGGACTGAGGGGAAGGTGGGCTAAGACTAGAAGGTGAGCTTAAGAAGAAAGGTAGGCTGAGGAGGTGGTAGACTGAAGAGAAAGTATGGGGGGTGACCTAAGGAGAAACAGCAGTGGGCTGCATATTCTCCTTCGGGGACTGAGATATCATGGAAATACAACCTAAAAAGACAAAGAAGGGATTGTATGAGGCATAGGAGCCTGTGCACCAGCATGCCAGGAGCAAGGGTTTTCTGGAGCCTTAAAGACACTGACAGACAGAGACAGTGAATAGGGAGAGACAGAAAGACACAATTAGATAGGGACATATACCAAGAAACCCAGAAAAAGACACAGAAAAAGCTAGAGATAGAGATGAAAAGACCCACTATCCCCTTAAACCTATAGAGAGAGATGGGATCATGGAGAGAGAGATTTTGAAATACTAAGAAAAAGATATAAAAAGAAGGGGAAAATCTAAGATCTAAAAGTATCCAGACCCAGAGAGCATGGAAGAAAGAAACGCAGAGAACTGGAGGAAAAGGAGACCAAAGCAGTGGGGGGAGGAGGGAGTCTGAATCTGACAGAGATGGAGCCAAGATAAGAGGTGAAAGAGTGTATGTGAGCCCCCAAGTCCCTCACCCCTGCTGAAACTGACCACCCTAGCAGGTCCTTTAGGTGCTTGGGACTCACCTCAGCCTGGTCACCACTTCCCCTGTGACTCTTGTATGAGCCACATCAGCCACGTTAAAACCTTCAAACTCTGTGGTAGAGTCACTGGTGCTTACGTCAAAGGTGACACCCCTGGCCCCAGCCTGAAGCTGGTGACTTTCCTGCCAGGGCTGTCTCCTACTTGCTGTCTGTGGGAGGGTCCTGGAAGCATACAGCCCATTTATGGGGACACACATGGAAGGAGAGATGATGATCTAACCATTCAGGGCTGCCAAAAGCTAGAGACTCTCATTTCAACAACCTAAGACTTTTCTAGAAGGATCTAGAAGGGAACAGATACTTTTTTCTTCTCATAAAGGAGGCTATCTCCAGGGGAAACATCCTCCATGCCACCCCAGTGCCTTTCAGAATTTCTGAGGTTTTTGTTGCTGTTGTTGTTGAATTTCCTATGGATAGTAGGCCACCATGCCCAATGTGTTCACTGTTAGGGATCAAACCCAGGACTTCATGCACTCTACCAAATAACCCCCAACCTTTCAGAATTTCTGATTGCTTGCCTTGAATCTTCCCTGTACATGCCTTCAATGTCCAATCTCTCCAATGGAGGAAACTGAAGCACAAAGCAAGAAAGTAATGTATCTCCACAGGGTAAACTAAGTCCATGCCTTTAAGTGCAATATTTGATTCGTTGTGTTCAGCAGGAAATGGGAAGAAGGTCTAACAGTCAGGAGGGAGGGACTGAAGAGGTAGCTCAGTGGATGAATTGCTTGCCACACAAACATGAAGACCTAAGTTGAAATCTCCAGAGCCCACATAAAGCCAGACATGATAGTCTAAGCATCTATAATCTCAACACTCCTATGAAGAGATGAGAGATGGAGACAGAATTGCCCAGCCAGCCTGACATACCTCACAGAAAGAAATGTAAGACCATGTTTTCAAACACCTGACCAACACCCAACCTCTACACAGGAATTTCTGAATTCATGAACACACACACACACTATGCACACATACATTATACATAAACATAATTTTGTTTTGTTTTGTTCGAGACAGGGTTTCTCTGTGTATACCTGGCTGTCCTAGATTCACTCTGTAGATGAGGCTAGCCTCGAACTCACAGAGATCCACCTGCCTCTGCCTCCCAAGTGCTGGAATTAAAGGCATGCATCACCATGCCTGGACACATAAACATAATTTTATCCATGCATGGTGGTATACACCTTTAATTCCAGTACTCAGGAGGCAGAGATAGGCCGACTTCTGTGAGTTCAAGGCCAGCCAGGACTGCACAGTGAGACCCTGCCTCAAAAATAATTATTTTAATATTTAACAGTGAAAAGAGAGATTTCTGAGGACTCCTGTTAGGAGTTATAGCAGCATTTCTTCACCAATGAATCTGGACCCCTTTGGGAGTCAAACAACCCTTTCACAGGGGCCGTATATCAGATCTGCATATCAGAAAAATCTACATCATATATTTACATTACGATTTATAACAGTAACAAAATTACAGCTATGAAGTAGCAACAAAAATAATTGTAAGGTTGAGGGTCACCACGACATGAGAACTGTATTTAAAGGTCACAAAATTAGGAAGATTAGAACCAACGAGTTAGAGAAACCCGATCTGAGGAGTTTGGGAGTAAATCACCCACATGGCCCCATGTGTAAACACATTGAAAAGCAAGGAGGAGATGCTGGAGACACAGAAGGAAGCCTTAAGAGATGCCCTGAGGAGCAGGACCCAAGCAAGGGTGTAGACCCAGGAAAGAATTTGGAAATTAATTATATTAGAACTGGGCCCAGCTTGATTTATGAACAGCTACCCCTGGTGGGCAATGCTGGAACTGCACCCTTCGCTGTTCTGTTGGTTACACTAATAAACCAAATCTCTCTTCCACCCTCCCCCCAACTCTGTGCTGAGCCTAGAACTCAGGGCCCTAAACTGCAGCTCCATTTTCACTTCGTCTGTTTTCTATGGCTAAACAACAGAGATGGAGTAATTTTGTAATGTATATTTTGGTACGTGGTTCTAGGCAGTTGTTACTGGTTAAGACTCCCCTGCTACTTCAGCTGAAGAGGAAGGACAAACCTGCCTGAAAGCTAACCTTTTCTGGCAGGAGAAGTACTAATCCTGGAGCTAGGGATGTAACTCAGTAGGTAGGCCAGCCTGATCTACATTAAACATTACCTGGGGCTAGAGTGGAGGAGGGGCAGGGCTGGGAAGAAAGGTGGGGGAGGAAAGGAGGGGAGGGGAGAAAAGAGGAGGGAGGGGAGGGGAGGGGAGGGAGAAGGGAAGGGAAAGGAGAAGGAAAAGGGGAAGGGAATAGAGAAGGAGAGGGAAGGGAAGGGAGAAAGAAAAGGGAGAAGGGAAGGGAAGGGAGAAGGGGGGGAGGGAGGGGAGGGAAGCCAATGAAAGGGCTTTGCAGGTGAAAGACCTTCTCTCATGACCCATTCAGTCTGCTGAAAATAAAAATGGTTCAGTCTGCTGACCATTTTCAGTGTCCTAGTTTCTCTCCCTGCTCTGAACTCTTCCAGATGCCTCTGGCTGTATTCTCCCTCATATCTACAATAAAAACCTTTCCCTCAACCATACCTTGGAGCTGTAATGTCCTCAGTTTATGCATTTTCTTTATCCATTCTTCTGTTGGGAAACATCTAGGCAGTTTCCAATTTCTGGTTATTATGAAAAGAGCAGCAATGAACATGGTTGAGCAAATATCTCTATGGTAAGTTAAAGCATCCTTTGGATATATGCCCAAGAATGGTATTATGAGATAGATTGATACTCATCTTCCTGAGGGACCACCATATTGATTTTCATATTGACTGTACAAATTTGCACTCCCATCAGCAATGTATGAGTGCTATCCCTTATTCCACATACTCACCAGCATGTGCTGCCACTTATTCTTATTAATCTTAGCCATTGATCTGGGGTTTTGTTTCCTGAGTGCATAAAATACTTATGTAGCTGTTGTTTTGATTTATTAATTTACTTATTTATTCAAGTTACATCCTGATCATAGCCCCCTCCCACTTCCCCACCCAGTCCCACTCTCTTCCCTCTCTCCCTCCTCTCCTTCTCCTCAGATGAGGGAAGCCCTGCCCCCATAACAACACAACCCATCAAGTAGCATTATAAAAACAAAAATCATGTTGAGATTTCATCATTGTGAACAACCTAAAAAGAAAATACATTCAAACAAACACAAGGAGACTAGAGAGGTAGCTAAATTGGTAAACTGCCTACTATAATCATGAGGACTGAGTTCAGAACCCTATGCTCATATAAAAAGCCAAGCATAGCCTGACAAAACATGACCACTGGTTATGGGAGTAGTCAACCACTTTCTGATTGCATTGCTCCATGAGATGGATTCTAACCTAGCACTGTTAATGAGGCCAATAACCTGTGCCTAGATAGGTCATTGGCCCTAATACTATTATTCTGTGATGTGGACCTGTTTACCACTCTAGCTGTCAGCATGAACATGGAAAAGCAGGACCTAAAATGAGACAGACTAAAGTTTTACACAATAGCCAACTTTATTCAAAACATCAGATAATTTATACTCTGAGGGTTAAGAATAATCACATGAGTAAACTGTTTAATCACAAGGACAAGCCACACTACAAAAACATGTTTTTCCATAGAGGCATTTGAATAACAATAGCTGAAGTAAACTCACACCTATTGGCTATACCTGGGAGGAGCACAAAAACATATTCCAAGAATAATTCTGTGTTTTGCAGAAACTGAGGTTACAAGACTCATGTCTTATTTTCTTGGAGCTTTCTCAAAAGCACTCAGAAATCTCACAGCTGGGCAGTGATGGCACAAGCCTTTAGTCCCAGGACTTAGGAGGCAGAGGCAAGTGGATCTCTGAGTTTGAGGCCAGCCTGGTCTAAAGAGTGAGCTCCAGGACTAACAGAGAAATACTGTCTCAAAAAACAAAAACAAAGAAAGGAAGGAAGGAAGCACCTCACACAACTCCATCCTTAGACCATATTCTGGCAAGGACCTAGTATTAAAATAACTCCTAATGACTTATTTCTATACTCTTAGGTCAGAACATCTTTCAACACTCTGCAGTGAAACTTGTAATAGATGGCAATTAACCCAGAGACCCTCAGTTGGCCAATGTGCAGAAAATAAGAAACAGAGTATTAGCCCATAAATGTGATATATATATCACACCTTTTCTCCCAAAGGCAAGGGATGTTTGAGGGGAGGGGGTAGCAAGATTGTAAGAGTTCCTGCTCCTAGAGGCAAGTGGCTGCTGTGTCATATGTGCATCTGTTAGTGGCAGAGAGGAGAGAGTCTATGTCTAGATTCAGTATTCTGACCTATGAACATCTGAATGAATAGCAGCCTAACATTCCTAGAAAAAAGCAAGCTGGAGACCAATACTGATTTGGATCCATGGGGTTCAAATCATGACAGGGAGCTAGCCTGTGACAACCACCAGTCCAGCACTAGGCAAGCAGCAGATGGGCTCCCAGGACAGCAACCAAGCCAGAGACTAGAAGAACCCTGCCTGGCTCCGGATATGGGGGTTGTAGGTAAGCCATCCATGAGGGTGTGAGTATGGGAGAGCCAGCCCTGCCTTTTGTCTGCTTTGTGGTGGTGGTGGTGGTGGTGGTGTGGAGGGAGAGAACCTCTCCTCTTTGCCCTCACCACCAGTGGCAGACAGGAGACATGGCCCCAATGGAGTCAGAAGAGCAGGAGAGATGTTCCTGCCCCTCACATGCTGCAGCACTCAGAAAAGTAGGCCCTGTACCTTGTCTGAGCAGCACAGTACCGCTGGTCCTGGATATGAGGGTTGTGGGTGAGTTAACCCCAAGGGTGTGAGTGTGGACAAGCTTTTGAAAGTCCTGCCTTTCATCTGCTTTATGGTGGTGTTTGTAAAGGAGAGATCTCCAATTTCTGCCCTTGCCACAGGTAACAGACAGGAGAGTTGGCCCTGATGGAGTCATGACAGAAGGAGAGCTGGTCCAACTCCTTACCTGATGCAGCACTCGGAAGAGCAGGCCGTGTACCTTACCTGGGTAGCACAGTAGAACTGGCCCTGGATGTGGGGGTTGTAGGCCAAGAGCCAGGGCTTTGAGTTGGCCCACACCAACATATACCCCATGAATGAACTCCTGGAGTGCATGAAAAGGCCATTTCCACAGACCCAAGACTACAGGACCTCTGTGACACAAGACAACAACAGCATATCTGAAAGGAGCCACAGTGAGGGTCCAGTGTTGACAAAGTAGCAAAAGCCAGATGCCTTATAACAGACCAAGGAGTCATTATAATGAACATTTGCAAGCAAAAAGTATGGACAAAAGGGAATATTGTTGGACACACTGAGACATACTACAGCTTCCACAGTGAGATTTTTTGTTTGTTTGTTTGTTTGTTTGTTTGTTTTTCGAGACAGGGTTTCTCCATGTATCCTTGGCTGTCCTGAACTCACTTTGTAGAGTTCTGGGATTAAAGGCGTGCTCCACCACACCTGGCAAGATTTTTTTTTAATATGGGGAGAGGTTGCAAGGGTGGAGGGTGGCCCTGAGGGGAGGTGGGAGATGAGAGGGAATAGGATGCATGATGTGAAATGCACAAACAGTAAAAAAAAAAAAGGAAAAAAGATTATAAGAGTCAGTGGTGATGGATGACTACAAGGAACCAGTGTTTTGAGGATGCAACAGAGCATTTATATATTACACATATAAACTAATAATGACTGCAACAGAATGCACAAGACCTATATAAGCTCAAGCCCGACAAAATGGAGAAGAGGAGAACACAAAATCCCACCACTGAGGACTATTGACATTTGATAGCTGCCAGGAGAGGCAGAGGGGTCCATCATACTTCAGGGCAGATCATAGATGTGCAACCCAAACTGGACTAGGTAGAAGAAGGAAGAGGAGGAGGACAATGACTAGGAAAAAGAAGAGAAGGAAGCAGATAATGACAACAAGAAGTCGTGTGATGAGGAGATGAGAGTGGAGAGAATGGATCTGGGAAGAGCTTGGGGACAAGGTGAATACATTTTATAGTCAGTTGTGTTAGTACAAGTCTATAAGCCCAGAACTGGATAGGATAGAAGAGGTAGAAGAATCTTGAGAGCCCACTGAGAAGCCAGTCTAGACAACCAGTGAGCACTAGATTCAGATAGAGCTTGCCTCAAAAATAGAACATGGAGAGGGGCCATGAGGTGGCTCATCTGGTGAAGGCACCTGTGTCCAAGCCTGATCACTTGTATGAAATCCCTTGACCAATACCCAAAAGTTGCCCTTTGACTTCCACATGCCCTCTGTGCTACACATGTACACATACAATCTTCATACAGATGCTCTTTCATGCTTTTTATAGCTCCACAACCCATCCAAAGCTGAAAATATGTCAATAATGTATTAGGGATAGGGATACAGTCCAGATGCACAAAATGCACACAGCCCTGGGTTCCATTCTTACTGTGTTAGGTAAGGATAGTTTCCCTGACACAAATTGTTATTCAGGCTGAGACAGTAGCTCTGTTATCAGAGGACTCACCTAGCACTCATGAAGTTCTGGATTCCATCCCAGCACTGTAGACTAGGTGTACATCTATAACCAGCATTTAAGTGTGGGGGCAGAAAGATTGGGAATTCAAGACTATCTTTGGCTACATAATGAGTTGGAGGCCAGCCTGGGACACCTGAAACACTGTTTTTAAAATTAAGATCTGTTGACGGTGTCCTATGCCTTACAGAAGCTTTTCAGTTTCATGAGATCCCATTTTTTAAGTTTATTAAGTTTATTTATTCATTTTACATCCCAATCATAGCCCCTTTCCTCCCCTCCTCTGAGTCCTGCTTCCCACCCGCTTCCCCCATCCTCTCTCCACTTCTCCTCAGAAAAGGAGAGCCCCCCCACCATACCATTCTACCACAGCACATCAAGTCACATCAGGACTGAGTGCATCTCTTCCATTGAGGCCATGCACTGCAGCCCCATTAGGGGGAAATGGTCAAAAAACAGACATTAGAGTCCATGTCAAAGACAGCCCCCACTCCCTTTGGTAGGGGACCTATGTGATGACCAAGCTGACTATCGGTTACATATGTGTAAGGACCTAGATCCAGTTCATGCATGTTCTTTGGTGCTTCAGTTTCTGTGAGCCCCCATGGGCCTAGGTTAGTTGTCTCTGTTTGTCTTCTTATGGAGTTCTTATCCCATCTGGGTCTTTCTATCCTTCCCCCAATTCTTCCACCAGATACCCCACACTCTTCATAAATGTTTGGTAGTGAATCTCAGTCTCTGCTTGGATCCTCTGCATCATGGAGGTTCTCAGAGAACAGTTATGCTATGTTCCTGTCTGTAAGCATAGCAGAGTATCATTAGTAGTGATAGGGATTAACTCTCTCCCTTGGAGTAGGTCTCAGGTTGCACCTGTCATTGGTTGGACTTTCCCTCAATTTCTGCTCTATCTTTATCCCTGAACATCTTGTATACAGGATAACTTTTGGGTTGAAGTTTTTGTGAGTGGGTTGGTGATCCCTTCCCTCCCCTAGAAGTCCTACCTAGCTAGAAGGAGGCCTCTTCAGTGTCTGCATCCCCCGCTGCTAGGTGTCTCAGATACAGTCACCCCCATATCCTCCCAGGGGCCTACCCTGTTGTTGGCCTCCATCTTGTCTCAGAGATGGCCCCCTCAGTTTCCTATCTTTCTCCCAGCCGTCTCATCTCCCACCTCTGATCTCCCCACAACTGATCCCTCGCCTCCTTTTCCTCCTCTCTCCCTCTCCTACCCAGTTCCTTCTCTTCATCCACTTCCACTGTCTCTTCTATTGCCTCTTCTGAGTCCAATTCAAATAGCCTCCCTTGGACCCTCTAGTTGCTTAGCATCTTTGGGTCTGTGAATTTTAGTATAGTTATCCTGTACTATATGACTAATATCCTCTTATGAGTGAGTACATACACTGTGTGTCTTTTTGGGTCTGAGTTATGTCACTCAAGATCATCTTTTCTAGTTCCATCCATTTGCCTGTGCAATTCATAATTTCCTTGGTTTTTGTTTTGTTTTGTTTTGTTTTGTTTTTCAAGACAGGGTTTCTCTGTTTAACAGCTCTGGCTGTCCTGGACTCGCTTTGTAGACCAGGCTGGCCTTGAACTCATAAAGATCCACCTGCCTCTCCCTCCCAAGTGCTGGGATTAAAGGCGTGTGCCACCACCGCCTGGCTAATTTCCTTGTTTTTAATAGCTGAGTAGTATTCCATTGTGTAAATGTACCATATTTTCTTTACGCATTCTTCAATTGAGGGACATCTAGGTTGTTTCCAGTTTCTGGCTATTATAAACAAAGCTGCTATGAACATAGATGAACAAATGTCCTTGCAGTATGGTGGGTCATCTTTTGGGTTTATGCCCAGGAGTGCTATAGCTGGGTCTTGAGGAAGGACTATTCCCAATTTTCAGAGAAACCACCAGATTGATTTCCAAAGTGTTTGTACAGGTTTGCATTCCCACCAGCAATGGAGGAGTGTTCCTCTTTCTTGACAGCATATGCTGTACCTTGAGTTTTTTATTTTAGCCATTCTGACGGGTGTGAAGTTATTTTGAGTTGCATTTCCCTGATGACTAAGGATGTTGAGAATTTCTTTAAGTGCTTCTCAACCATTTGTGATTCTTCTGTTGAGAATTCTTGGTTTAGCTATGTACTCCATTTTTAATTGGATTATTTGGTTTGTTGGTGTTTACTGTTTGTAGTTCTCTATATATTTTGGATAATAACCCTTTATTGGATGTAGTGTTGGTGAAGATCTTTTCCCAATTCATAGGCTTCCATTTTGTTTCCTTGACAGTGTCCATTGCCTTACAGAAGCTTTTCAGTTTCATGAGGTCCCATTTATTGTTGAACTTAGAGCCTGAGCTATTGGTGTTCTGTTCAGGAAGTTGTCTCCTGTGGCAGAGTTCTAGGCTGCTGCCCACTTCTAATAGGTTTAGTGTATCTAGCTTTATATTGAATTATTTGATCCACTTGGACTTGAGTTTTATGAAGGGTAAAAAAATAAGAGTCTATTTGCATTTTTCTACATGCAGACATACAGTAAGACCAGCACCATTTATTGAAGATGATTTCTTTTTTTCCATTGTATGGTTTTGGCTTCTTTGTCAAAAATCAAGTGTCCATTAGTGTGTGGGCTTATTCTGGGTCTTCAATCTGATTCCATTGATCAACCAACCTGTTTCTATGCCAGTACCATGAAGTTCTTATTACTAATGCTCTGTAGTACAACTCGAAGTCAGGAATGGTAATGCCTCCAAAAGTTCTTTTATTATAGAGGATTGTTTTAGCTATTCTGGGTTTTTTTATTTTCCATATGAAGTTGAGAATTGTTCTTTCAAGGCCTATAAAGAATTATATTAGCATTTTGATGGGAATTGCAATGAATCTGTACATTGTTTTTGGTAAGATGGCTATTTTTACTATGTCAATCCTACTGATCTATGAGCTTGGGAGATCTTTCCATCTTCTGATATCTTCTTTGATTTCTTTCTACAGAGACTTGACGTTTTTGTCATATATGCCTTTCACTTGCTTGGTTAGAATTACACCAAGATATTTTCTATTGTTTGTGTCTATTGTGAAGGGTATTGTTTCTCTAATTTCTTTCTCAGTTCATTTATCATTTGTGACAAAGAGGGATGTTAGTTTTTTAAGTTAATTTTGTATCCAGCCACCTTACTGAAGGTGTTTATCAGCTGTGGAAGTTCTCTGATAGAATTGGGGGGGTTGCTTATATATATTATTATATCATCTGTGAATAGGGATGTACTGACTTCCTTTCCAATTCGTATCTGCTTGATCTTCTTTAGTTGTCTTATTGCTCTAGCTAGAACTTCAAGTACTATGTTGAATAGGTACAGAGAGAGTGGGCAGCCTTGTCTCGTCCCTGATTTTAGTGAAATTGTTTTATGTTTCTTTCCATTTAATTTGATGTTGGCTATCGGATTGCTGTAAATTCCCTTTCTTATGTTCAGGTATGGGTCTTGTATCCATGATCTCTCCAAGACTTTTGTCATGAAGGGGTGTTGGATTTTATCAAAGACTTTTTCAGCATCTGTTGAGATGATCATGTGGGTTTCTTTTTTCTTTCAGTTTGTTTATATGATGGATTACATTGATGGATTTTTGTATGTTAAACCATCCCTACATCTCTGGGATGAAGCCTACTTGATTATGGTGGATGATGTTTTTTATGTGTTCTTGGATCCAGTTTCCCAGTATTTTATTGAGTATTTTTGAATCAATGTTCATGAGGGAAATTGGTTCTTTATTGAGTATTTGTGTGGTCTAGGTATCAGGGTGAATGTGGCTTCATAGAATGAGTTTGGCAGTGTTCCTTCTGTTTCTATTTTTGTGGAAAAGTTTGAAAAGTATTGGTATTAGCTCTTCTTTGAAAGTATGCTAAAACCACCTGACGCTGGGTCTTTTTTGTTTCGGAGACTTTTGATGAATGCTTCTATTTCATTAGGGGTTATAGGACTGTTTAAATTGTTTACCTGATCTTGATTTAATGTTAGTAATATCTTTCAAGAAAATCATCTATTTCATTTAGATTTTCCAATTTTGTGGAATACAGACTTTTCAAGTAATCTGTAGTCTCTTAGGGTCTCCAAGCCCTTCTGGCTTTTAGAGTCTCTGTTGAGAAGTTGGGTATAATTCTGATAGATCTGCCTTTATATATTACTTGCCCTTTTTCACTTGCAGCTTTTAATATTCTTTCTTTGTTATGTATATTTAGTGTTGTGATTATTAGGTGGCAGGTGGATTTTCTTTTTTGGTCCAGTCTATTTGGTGTTCTGTAAGCTTCTTATATGTTTATAGGCATCTCTTTCTTTAGATTGGGGAAATTTTCTTCTATGATTTTGTTGAAAATATTTTTGGGGCCTTGGTACTGGGAATCCTCTCCTTCATCTATTCCTATTATCCTTAGGTTTGATCTTTTCATAGTGTCCAAGATTTCTTGGATGTTTTATGCCAGGAACTTTTTGATTTAGCATTTTCTTTGGTCAATGTATCTATTTATTCAATCATATCTTCCACAGCTGATATTTTCTCTTTTAACTCTTGTATTCTGCTGGTGATGCTCATGTCTGTATAGTTCCTGTTCTCTTCCCCACCTTCTCCAACTCCATGATTCCCTCCACTTGTGTATTCTTTAATGCCTCCATTTCCATCCTCAGACCCTGGACAGTTTTACTGACTTCCTTCACTTGTTTATTTGCATTTCCTCTATTTCTTTAAGAGATTTATTCATATCCTCTCTAAGGGCCTCTACTATCTTTATAAGACAGGATTTAAGGTCATCTTCTTTGCTTTGGCTGTATCAGAGTATCTATAGCTTGCAGTAATAGGATAACTGGATTCTGGTGATGCCACAATTCCCTGGCTCTTGTGTGTGTTTTTATGTTGGCCTTTAGCCATCTGGTTGTCCCTGCTGTTAGCTGGATGTCCCTGATGCTGGACTCCTCAGGGAGGAAGAGAGAGCCTTGGGCCTGGCTGTTTTCTTCTGGTTGTGTCCCAGGTGCTCTTAGCAGGTTGGAGAAAATCTGGGCGGGGTCTGACCTTGATGTTCCTGGGGGGGTCTGCTAGCTGTGTCACAGGCAGACTGGAGAAAGGCTGGGCAGGATCTAACCTCCCTGGTCCTGAGTGCCCACAACCTGGATGTTTCTGTGGCTCAAGATCCCATTCATTAATTGTTGGATCTTAATGCCTGTGCTATCAATGTTCTGTTCACAAAGTTGTCTGCTGGGTCAATGTGTTCGAGGCTATTCCCCACTTTCTCTTCTGTGAGGTTCAGTGTATCTGGTTTTATGTTGAGGTCTTTGATCCACTTGGACTTGAGTTTTGTGCAGGGTGATAAATATCAATCTATTTGCATTCTCCTACATGCAGACATGCAGTTCGACCAGCACCATTTGTTAAAGATGCTTTCTTTTTTCCATTGTATATTTCTGGCTTCTTTATCAAAACTCAGGTGCCCATGAGTCTGTGAATTTATGTCTTGGTCTTCAATTCAATTCCATTAATCAATGTGTTCTGTTTGTATGCCAATACCATGCAGCAGTCGTTACTGTAGTTCTATAGTAGAGCTTGAAACCAAGGATGCTGTCTCTGGAAGTTCTTTTATTATTCAGGATTGTTTTTAGCTATCCTGGGTTTTTTATTGTTGTCATTTTTTCATATGAAATTAAATTTATTCTTTCAAGGTCTGTAAAGAATTGTGTTGGAATTTTGATGTGAATTGTGTTGAGTCTGTAGATTGCTTTTGGTAGAATGGCCATTTTTACTTTGTTAATTCTACTGATCCATGAGCATGGGGGGATCTTTCCATGTTCTGATATTTTCTTCAATTTCTCTCTTCAAAGACTTGAAATGGCAGCCAACAGAATGGGAAAATTTTTTCACCAACTCTACATCTGATAGAGGGCTAATTTCCAAAATTTAAATGAAGAACTCAAGAAACTAGGCTAAAACAAACCAAAAAAATCCGATTAAAAAATGGGGTACAGACCTAAACAGAAAATTCTCATTGGAGGAATTTGAAATGGAAGGAAAAATGAAAATGAGAAGCACTTTCAAAAATGTTCAACATTGTTAGCCATCAGAGAAATGAAAATCAAAACTACTTTGAGATCCCATCTTATACCTGTCAGAATGGCTGAGATCAAAAACACAAGAGACAGTTCATGTAGGATGTAGAACAAGGGGAACACTCTTCCATTGTTGGTGGGAGTGCAAACTCATACAGCCACTATGGATATCAATATGTTGGTTCCTCAGAAAATTGAGAATCAATCTACCCCAAGATCCAACTCTACCACTTTTAGGCATATATCCAAAAGATGTTCCATCCACAAGGACACTTACTCAACTATGTTCATAGTGGCTTTATTCATAATAGCCAGAAACTGAAAACATCCTAGATATGCCTCATAACCAAAAATGGATAAAGAAAATGTGATATGTTTATACAATGGACTATTACTCAGCTGTTAGAAAAAAAGACATCAGCCGGGCGGTGGTGGCGCACGCCTTTAATCTCAGAATTTGGGAGGCAGAGGCAGGCGGATCTCTGTGAGTTTGAGGTCAGCCTGGACAGCCAGAGAGATACAGAGAAACTCTGTCTAGAAAAACAAAAAAAAGACATCATGAAATGTTCAAGCAAATGGATGGAACTAGAAAAAATAATCATCCTGTGTGAGGCAACCCAGACCAAGAAAGACAAACATGATATGTATTCACTTATAAGTGGATATTAGCTGCTAAGTAAAGAATAATCTGTAGATCCAGAGAAGTTAAATAAAGAGAAAAAAGTTCAATAGTTCAATGAGGATGCATGGATCTCCCTGAGAAAGAGAAATGGAATAGATTTTGCAGGTATATAGAGGTAGGTGGGGATGTGAACAGGAGGGCTCAGGTTGGGGAGGGAGGGATGGAGAGAGAATGAGGAGAGATGACTGAAATACTATGACCCACAACCTGCCCTGCCTGCAAGGTGAGCTGGGGCAATGGTGGCTCAAAGCTTGTGGGAGTACCCAACCAATGACTGGTCTAACCTGAGGACCACACCATGAGAGGGAACCCAAGCATGATACTGCCTAGATGGCCAGGATCCAAAACCTGGGTGACTCAGAGACCTAGGGTAGAACCAAACACGACTGACCCCCTCCCCCAAATAAACAGTAAATGAAATGGTTACTAATGATATTCTGGTATACTCAAAGGATCGGTGCCTTGCATAACTGTCATAGAGAGGCTTCCTCTGGCAGCTGATGGGGACAGATGCAGAGACCAATCGTCAACTTTAGGTAAAGCTCATAGAACCCCAATGGAGAGGGTGAAGGATGATTGTAAGAGTCAGAGACGTTGAGGACACCAGGAGAACATGGCCCACAGAATCAACTAAGCAGGGTTCATAGGGGCTCACAGGGACTCAATCAGCAACCACAGAGCTTGTGTGGGTCTGCACCAGGCCCTCTGCATACATGCTGTGATTCTTTAGCTTGGAGTTTTTGTTGAACTCCTAACAATGGGAGTGGAGGTATCTTTTTGCCTGTTTGTGGGATCTATTTTCTCCTTCTGAGTTGCCTCAGCGTATTATGAGGGTATATGACTAGTCTTGCATCCTGTTATGCGGAGTTCAGTTGATACCACTGGGAGATCTGCTCTTTTCTGAAGGAAAGGGAAGTGGATCATGGGGAAAGGGGAGGTGGGAAGGGATTGGGAGGAAGAAAGGGAGAAGAGGCTGAGAGGTTGGGATGTATATTATGAGAGAAGAACAAATTTTAAAAAAATATTTTAAAACTGTGTTATTCCCCATAGAACCACTAGGTGGCAAGAGTTCCTTAATTCAGACTTACATTTGGGCTACACTGTAGCTGCTACAGGTTGAGGAATTAATTTATGTTTCCAATTTTTAACCAACAGGAACCTGCATTGACTGCTCTCCCAAAGAATCCGATTCAGTTACTGGCAACTACCAAGAGAGCCCAAGGAATCAGACGTCCTGCTCACATGGTACACCAACATACATTAAAGCAAACCCTCATAAAAAGGTGATGGCGCACACCTTTAATCCCAGCACTCAGAAGGCAGAAGCAAGCATATCTCTGTGAGTTCAAGGCCAGCCTGCTTGCAAAGCAAGTCCAAGACAGCCAGTACTGTTCACAAAGAAACTGTGTCTCAGAAAGCCAAAGGGGGGGGGGGGGCAACAAAAAGTAGTAATTCTTTTTTTTTTTTTAAGGTTAAATGTAGTAACATATACCCATAGTTCCACCTACTACAGTTACTACAGTGCTGAGGCAAGAGAATCATTTGAGCTCAAGAGTTCAAGACCAGTCTGGGCAATATAAGGGAGATCCTCTCTAAAAAGAAAATAAAAGACTTTGATAAAAGTAAGAATTTACTAAAGGCTCCGTGTGGTGGTGCATGTCTTTAATCCCAGCACTCGGGAGGCAGAGGCAGGCAGATTGATGTGAGTTCAAGGCCAGCCTGGTCCATAAAGGGAGTCCAGGACAGCCAGGGGTGCTACACGGAGAAACACTGTCTCAAAAATACAAAATAAATAAATAAATAAAAGAATTTACTGAAGAATTAATTCCACAGTTTTACCTTAACCTATACAGAATTCCCACAGAGTAGACACTGTGGCCCCTGGCTCTGACAGGACATTTCCAAGCCCAACTATACTTCACTTCAAGTCCTAAGGAGCTGGGCACTCAGCAGTCAGCAAAGATCAACCTGAGATTGTTCCTCTGAGTTTGTTGTCTCTCATCAGTCAAGGTTAAAGATGCAGTGTTGTATTAGCACTGGAGACTTAGGTCTCAGGGTGAAGAGGCCAGAGACCCAGGGCAGCCCTAATGCTCACAAAATAAACACACCAAGACATTTTACTGTTTCAACATTTAGACCTTAGCTGGGCAGACTCTCAACTAAC
>CAJQZJ010032834.1:9038575-9078499 GCA_907164525.1 Lophiomys imhausi
ATAAATAAATAAGTGTTAAATAATAACTTAAAAGTTCGGTTTCACTAGGCTGGGCCTGTCATCTGTGCATTAGGAACTGGGGAGAGGCCCAAAGAGATACACCTCATCCTGCTGAACTTTTGTGTGTTGGTAGATTCTGGGGAAGTGGCAGTCATTGTCTTCAGGTGTATACTCACTGGTGAACTTACCAGGCTCTAATGGATACTTCAAAACCCATGGGGAAACAGATGGCCCTGGTTAATCTCGGTGGGTCACAAGACACAATAAAAAGGCAGTGTTTAGAATGAGACTCGTAGGGAAGAGGGGCTGCTATGTTACAATGGTAGAGGAGAGAAAAGGGTGTGAGAGCAACCAGCATGGATTATGTGCATGGACCAAACTGTCAGAACAATTTAATAATATTGTTTTATATATATATATAAAGAAAGAAGTATTGGGGCTGGAGAGATTGTCCAGTGGTTAGAGCAATTACAGCTCTTACAGAGGACTTAGGTTTGCCCATATGACAGCTAATAACAATCTGTAACTCCAGTTCCAGGCGATCTAACACCCTCTTCTAGCCTCTCAGGACACCAGGTACACTTTCATACATGCAGACAAAATTCTCATCCTCATAAAATAAAAATAAATGAATATTTTAAATGATATTTAGAGGAAAAATATTCAAAACAATTAGCATTTTCTGTAAAGTTTGCCCACATAGTAACAATATCTCTCTTATATAGAGATATTTCAAATGAAAATCTTTTTTTTTTTTGTTTTGTTTTGTTTTTCAAGACAGGGGTTCCCTGTGCAACAGCCCTGGCTGTCCTGGACTCAGACTGGCCTCAAACTCACAGAGATCCTCCTGCCTCTGCCTCCCAAGTTCTGGGATTAAAGGTGTACACCATCATACCCAACTTCAAATGCAAATCTTAAAATAGAAGTGAACCATCCTTAAAGCCTTTACCCTTTCCCAGCTATAAATGTTCAGTTTTCTAGGAACCTCACCAGGAACTCCACTTTCAGTAAAAGACATGTCTTAATCCCCTTGTGAAAGCAACCTTTGTGAGCAAGAATACAACCCTATCCAAAATACCTCTCATAACTTCCTTTCTTGAAAAAAAAAAAAAGAGTAATAAAGTTCCCTATCAACCCTTTGAGATAGAGGCTGGAATCACCAAAATCACAAGTATGAATATGGCTAAAACACTTGCATTCAATTCTCCCTTGAGAAGCCTCATCCACACTTGGGTATGCACTCAACATGACACCTCTCTTTTCTGTCTTTCTTTTGTTGTTGTTTTGGGGGTTGGTTTGTGAAGGTGTACTTTTAAACTATTTATGTATTGTTATATTAATAACTCTACCTTCCTTCTAACCCACTGACCTAAGGTACAAGAGAGAAAAGGTTAGTAGAGAGTGTAGACATCTTGAGGCATAGGTCCTTGGGGCATTTTGTCAGGATTCTAGCAGTCCACCCAAACAGCATACACAGGAACAGGTACCAGCAGCAGTTCGAGGGAGGTCTAGAAGGAACAGCAGTGGCTGCGGCTCCAGTATTGGTAGTGGTGGTAACAACAGTTGCTGTACTCCCATTTGGGTGTGCCAAGGTCTCTTCAGCCCAACCTGGGCCACGATCTTCAGCAGTGAAGGCAGCAGTAAATCTCAGAAGAAGCAAGTCTCAAAGTGCTATCTGGAGTATTTCAAAACAAAGCAGCAATGAGAAGCTATGCCAAGCAAAGCCCCTCTGTGTTTCCAGGGTTTCTATTTATACTTCCTCAAAATCCACACAAGGATGTTTTCTAATTGGCCAACATCATGCCCACCCCCATGCACACACCAGATACTTTCCTGTTGGTCAAGGAGTCTGTCCATCAAAGAATGTTTTCCATCAAAAAGCAAGTTCTCCACACATGACATTTTCCAGCTGGCAAAACATCAACCACTCTTCCATCAGGATGTTTCTCATGCCCCTCTCATGAGTCTGTTTTCCATTGCTGAACAAAGCACCCCTACATCCCATACTTGAGACCCAAACAAAAAAACACATTCATTCAACACAACCATGGGGTTTTTGTTTGTTTGTTTTGTTTTAGTTTTTTCGAGACAGGGTTTCTCTGTGTATCCTTGACTGTCCTAGACTCACTTTGTAGACCAGGCTGGCCTTGAACTCAGAGATCTGCCTGTCTCTGCCTCCCGAGTGCTGGGATTAAAGGGGAGTGCCACCATGTCCAGCAATTATAGACAGCTGTGAACTGCCATGTGGGTGCTGGGATTTGAACCTGGGTCCTATGGAAGAGCAGTCAGTGCTCTTAACCACTGATCCATCTCTCCTGCCCCCACAACCGTGTTTTTAAAGAAATCAAAACTTCCACCACAGGTTTGATTGCTTTTGTTTTTTGAGACAGAGCTTCTCTGTGTAGCCTTGACTGTTTTGGAACTCTGTGTAGACCACGCTCCTTGAACCCACAGAGATCTACCGGCCCCTGCCTCCCAAGTGCTGGGACCAAAACATGTACCACCACTGCCCTCCAACACCTCTCTTTTCTATTAAGCCTTTGCTTAAAACTTTGTTAAACTTCTTCTTAATAAACTGGCTTGTAGTGAAATTCTTTGGCAGTCAGGAATTCCATCTTCACCTGAGTGGAGGTCTATGAAAAGAATTCCTTAGGTCATGGTAAGGGGCAGCATGAAGCTGTGTCTCTGGCCTATGCCATTGGTGCTGACAAGTCCAACACTTAAGAAGCTGAAACAGGATAAGATCTACCTGGACTCAAAAGAAAGAAAGAGATAGAGGTAGAGAAGGAAGAGGAACAGGAGGGAAGGAAAGAGGAAGTACAGAAGGAAGTGGAGAAAAAAGAGGGGGGTAGCAGCAGTCATGGCCCTGTTCACTCTTAATTTTTTCCCAAATTTCCAATAATAACAATGGTGGTAGCCACCACACTACATGCCAGGGACAGGAAGTCCTGCATCCCTCTCAGTTTCCCTGAGTCTTTCTAGAATATCACCCGCATTTGTAGGGAATAAAGCCAGGACTGATCAAATGCCCAGGGCCTCCTCCCCTCTTCTCCATACCAAAGACACTTCAAGTATACAGAGGTGGGTGGACTGAAAGAGGCTGAGACATTGGAGCTCAAGGGAGAAGAGGGATCTGAGCAAAGTCCTGGCGGCTGGTATAGATGGAGGGAAGCCAAGAAGAGTTGGCATTGTGTTTCCACTCAAAAGAGTGGGGCCATCTGCAGTATCCCACTGTGACCCCAAACGGGGGAAGGAGAGAGGATCAGGAAATAAAATATTTCTCTGCTGAGCTAACCCCTGGACTTTATCCCAGGGGACTCCACATCCTTCCCAGAAGACCCGCCTGCCTTGGGACACCCTCTGCCCCCACCTCAGATCAAAGGATGTGATCCAAGGGCTGAAGCAGAACTCCAGTTCAGGATCCTCCTCTCTGTCTCCATTAGCCCCTTCTTCCTCAGCCCAGACTCCATCCAGTTTGGCCTGACCCTGCAGTCTTCCCTTGAGTTCCTGATTTGGCCTGTCCAAAGTTTGCAACCCCACTGGGCTACCCCAGAGAGAGCTGTGGGAAGTCAGCCTTGTTCTCAGTGCCCAAGTCCTCAGAGGAGAATAACCAAGAAGAAACCTTTGATGCTTGGCCAGAAGTCTCTGCCTGCCTGAAATTTCATATTCAAGCTTCCCCTTTGGGCTAAGGCACCATTTCTAGTATTACTTGCAAAAACTCCTGATGCCCTTAAAAGACGATTCCAAGGATTTGGGGGAGAATATCAAGGTACAAATTGGAAAACTGTCCAAAGCATGGGAGTATATTAAAGGCTCTGGCAAGGTCTGCATGGGATAGCTCTATTACCCCCCCCCTTTTTTTTTCAACAGGCTACAGATATGTTTCTTCTTTTCTAAGTCTTTTTGTTGTTCTTTCTTTTTTTCTATTTTTTTTAAATTTTGTGAATTTCACATCATGCACCCTGTTTCCACTCATCTCCCACCTCCTCCCCTCAGACACACCCTCCACCCTTGCAATCTCCCTCCACATGAAAAAAAAACTCATTGTGGAAGCTGTAGTGTGTCTCAGTGTGTCCCACAATATTCCCTTTTGTCCACACATTTTTGCTTGCAAATGTTCATTATAATGACTCCTGGGTCTTGCGTGAGGCCTCTGGCTTTTGCTACTTTGTCGATTCTGGAACCTCACTGGGACTCCTCTCAGATATGCTGTTATTGTCCTGTGTCATGGAGATCCCATAGCTTTGGGTCTGTGGAACCAGCTTCTTCATGTGCTCCAGCGGTTCATCCATGGGTGTCCCCATCCCCTCTTTTAACCACAGATCCATGGAACAGTGCCTTGACCGACCATGGGCCCAATTAATTGGACATCATGTGGGACCATAGAGGAAATAGGGGCAGTCAGACCTAGACACTTATAACTGCACCTAGTCAAAACAATCTCCTGTCTTCCTCATCCTCATCCTTGCTCCTGTCATTTGACCTGCCTATCTGGGTACCTCCTGCTTACCCATGATGGTATCTGCCATCACGTTCTGACCAGATGTGCAGACTTCACATAAATACACTCACGTGAGACCCTGCAGAGGCTATGAGATCCATAATGTTCTTGCTCATTTCATTATTATTTTTTGTTTGCTCATTTCATTGTTATTTTTGTTTGTTAGGTTCTTCTGTGGCAGGTGCAGTGTGGGGGTATTATTTGGGTTTTTAATTATTTTGTAAAAATTTTTAAAATTTTTGCTTTTTAATTGTGTGTGTTTGTGTGTGTGTGTGGGTGCACATGAGTGCAGGTGCCTACAGAGGCCAGAAGAGGGCGCTAGATCTGCTGATGACAGCTACAGGTAGTTGTGAGCCACTACTTGGCATACAGTCACACCATGCTACGAAGCTTCTTTTCCATGTAAGATAGTACAGAGAAATTAAATAATAGGAAAGGCGAGGTTCAAGCCCACAGCCTGCTTGGTCGTAGTTGCTGTGACAAAACATCTGATAGAAGCAATTTAAGGACGAGAAGTTTGTTTTGATTCACAGTTTCTAGAGGTACAGTCCATCCTGACATCAAGAACATGAGGCAGCTGCTCCTCTTACCTTGAAAGATCAAAAAGGAGAGCCTCTGGACAGAATCAGAAGGAGATAACACCTTCAAGGCCCACCCAGTGACCCACTTCTACAATCTAAGCTACGGTCCCAAAGACGGTGCACAACCTCTTTTTTTTTTTTTTTTTTTTGGTTTTTTTCGAGACAGGGTTTCTCTGTATATCTCTAGCTGTCCTGGACTCACTTTGTAGACCAGGCTGGCCTCGAACTCGCAAAGATCCACCTGGCTCTGCCTCCCAAGTGCTGGGATTAAAGGCGTGCGCCACCACCGCCCGGCTGGTGCACAACCTCTTAAAACAGCCCCACCAGCTAGGGACCAAATGTTCACATACATGAGACTATGGAGGGCACCTCACATTCAAACCATAGCAGCAAGTAAAATGTTCATACGTAAACATTACAATTAAAAATAAGGTCTCATGTAGCCCAGGCTGGTCTCAGACTTGCTATGTATCCCAAGATGACTCTGAGCTTCTGATCACCTTGCCTCTACCTCTCAAGTTCAAAATCCATTAGTGTGTAAACCACAGTTTATACAGTGATGGTGATGGAACAAAGGGCTTTGTCCTGTGGAGCCTGACTGATTCCATCTTGGAAAAAGATTCCATTTTGCATTAAGTTTGACTTAAAGCTGACCTCAAGTTTCAGGAAAGACAACAAAATATACCCAATCTTGCATTCCGGGGGTGTTCCCTAGTCAAAACTGAGCAGCTCACTCTGAGAAAGCACTCAAAAACTCTAAACAAACTTTCTGCTGTTCAAGCTGACCAATAATGGTCTGGCAACAACAATAAGCCAATTAGGGATAGATAGGTTTGTCTGTCCAAATGTCATCCAATCCTATGCTAGAAACCCCTTTCCTTGCTTAAGCCCCTTTAAAACCCTATATTTTTGGAGAGTTTGGGGCCCTCAACTTGAACCGCTCCATCAGTGAGCATTGGGAGTCCAAGTTGAGTTTGAATAAACAATCCTCATGTTTTTACTTTGGAGTTGGCTCTTGGTTGGTCTTTGGGGTCTCAAGAACTGGGCAGAACATTTGGGGGCTCATCCAGGGTCCCCCAAATCACCAGGACTCCTGCTTAGAGGGTTCAAACAGGCCAGTAAGTTACTGTGTCTCTGTATGTGTCTGTGTTGTTGTGAAAACCAGGATGCCATTCCTGAATTTCCAGTAGACCAGCATTGACCTAAGTGGACACACTGGTGGGTTGTCGGTATGGGGTCTTGAGAGACGTCCCAAATCTGTACCTGTGGGAGGGCACAGAATGCCCCTTCAGCCTCTGAACAGACACGGCGCGTAGCTCCTGCAGAGTTCTACTTTCAGCTTTGCCTCGGCTTGGTTGGAGGACGGTTGTGTCTAACTTTATTCTTTCTGTTTTCCTTTGTCTCTTTTTTTTTTTTTTTTGGTTTTTCGAGACAGGGTTTCTCTGAATATCTCTGGCTGTCCTGGACTCGCTTTGTAGACCAGGCTGGCCTCGAACTCACAAAGATCCGCCTGCCTCTGCCTCCCAAGTGCTGGGATTAAAGGCGTGCGCCACCACCGCCCGGCTTCCTTTGTCTCTTTATGGCTTATTGCTTGACTGAGACGACCCCCACCCTTTCTTCTCCCTCCCACCCAGCTCCACATTTCACTTCAGCACCATGCGTTGGCTTATCACCTCTGTAGTAACAGAATGGCTCAGGCACCATAGCGATCATCCCCAGGAGATCCTTCCCAGGCCGTGCTCCACAGCCAACCCCCCCCCCCCCCCCCCCCCCCCCCCGGGGCAAGAGCGCAGGACAGGCGCTGGTGTCTGTGAGCAAATGAGTGAATGAGTGAGATCCCCTGTGGTGGGGCAGCTTTGGAGCTCCAGCAGTGGCTGGGGCAGAGCAATGGGAACAGGGGCCACTTGGGCCATACACCTGGGGAGCAGGATGGGAAAGCGCTTTGTCTTCCTGCCCCAACCCCCTCAGGCTCCAGGTATGACCCCAGCACAGCCAGAGAATGGGGGAGGGGGTAGGGGGTGGGGAGAGATCCACCAGGATAAGTGCCACCGAGTTGAGTCCTTTGCCTGTTGGCAGTTTCACGCCCTAGTCAGTTCTCTCATAGGGGTTCTTAAATACTGGTTTTAATTTGTCACAGGTATATGCTTCCTGGGTTGATCAGACAATAAAAAAAGAGGGTCTGATCGGCTGATTTCATATGGATCTTGGTATGTTGATGCAAATGAGGGTTTGGACATGAAAATATATGTATGTCAGAGAGGAGATGGCTTGGAATGAATTATGCTTTGTAATTGGGAATGGAGAATTTGTTCAGAATGTCTGATGTCTGACATCTGGATAGTTAATCATTTGGACAGGAAAAAAAATAAAAATATGAGAAGAGGGGGGAAACAAAGACAGAGAAGAAAAACAGGGACGGGAGAAGAGAGGGAGAGAAAAAGAGACATGGAAGTCAGGGAATCATTGGGGTCCCCACCGGAAAGAAGGGATGAAAAGCTTAAGCAAGTTGTAAGGTTCTGAGAATGTAAATGGAAGTTATGAAGGAAAGCTTCTAAAAAAAAGTCTAAGGATATAAAAAGATTTAAGATTAGATAAAAACAAGTTACTAAGATTTAAAAAATATTAAAAATGACAAAAATGGTATTATAAATACAAATAAATAATCAGCCTTATAGTTGTGTTAGGTACTAGTTTAGTTAATCACAGATGTTTTTCTAAGTTAATCACATATTAAATTGCTAGAGACAAACATTTGCCTATTTAAATATATTGAGATAAATAACTGGTCTTCAAAAACCTAAGAGACCTATAAAATATGACATTTAAATATTAAATGGAAAAGCTTACTATGAAAAAGACCCCCAGACTCTAGCAATGACTCTGAGGCCTCTAAGAAAATATGGAAACAACAGATAACTTCACCTGGATTGTGAGATGCTAACCATTGGACAAGACTGTCCCAATGCCTCAACCCGCTGCCTGGAGCCTGCCCTAACTATGGACAAGCAGGACACCAGAGATGCCTCATTTTGCCTAGACAAAGTAAGGTCAGTCTTCCAAGTTCCTCCTCCACAGGGAAGCCTCTCAGATTTGTTGGGCCTGGCAGCCAAAGACTGACACTGCCCTAGGACCTTTGCCCACAATGGAGCCATCAATATCACAGGAGCCTAATGGAAAGTCTGTCTGGGTAATGGGTAAGCCTCTGTCATATTAATTGGTAATTTTAGATCTCTGATGGGTCTAAAGATCAGTTTAATAACAAAAACCAGGGCTTCAGATGCCTTCTCGGTCATCTTCATATATAAAAATCAGGTCTGAAGCCTCATTCTTCTAGAGCTGCTACCGCTAGACCCAGACACAGTCTTCCTTGTTACCAGTTTCAAAACACAGACAGTTAGCTCCTTACCCCAAGGTAATCTACCACCATGTTAGTTCATGTTAATTTATTAGCTAGTTAAAACTACTATAAGTTAGTAGTCTAACTCTGGTAAAACATTCCACTATATAAAAAAGACTGTTCATCCTAATGTTTCCCAAACCTCTGTCATATTATAATTTATCCTTCTGAGATCTAGTCATATAATTTAGATCTACCTGCCACAGATCAGACAGGATACCAGATAAGTACAATTGCCTGGTCTTGAAAATGGGATTTTTCCCTTGGTCTTGGGATTCTTCCCCTTCCCCAATTAGTAGACAATTTTAACTTCTGTCCCTAGTCTATGTTTGTCCCAGTAGATTCTCACCTTGCTGATAGACTCTATCCAGGGGTCACCTGTGGAATGCAAGCTGCTGAGATCTGGACTTCAAGAAGGTTGATATAATCCAGTCCAGCCAATGTGATTGTTCCTTGTCTTTCAGCTGGATCAACTACTCAGAGGCCTCTGATTAATGCCCCATTGCCCAGCCTTTACTAACATTTCAACCTTCCTGGGCTCTGATAACAATGTCCTAATGTCAGCTGGAAGTAGTTATAGAAGAGAGTAAGTCATCCATTGTCCCACCTAACAGGCTGAAATGCTATGTCAAAAGGAACTCCCTCGCATAGGCTACAAATAGGTATCTATAATGCCAACTGATATACTACTCTCATCACCAACCTAACTGGGTCCTTGGTTCTGTTTCTCCTGGTTATGCTTTATGCCCCTTATATGATTAATGCTTCTGGTCCTTTGAACCAAATATGCCCCATTGCCTTAGTCAGTGGGGGCCTACAAAACAAAAAACAGGAACAAGTCACTTTTGTCAGGGATAGACCACTGACATGTTTAAAGACTCATGATTGGTCTCTCTGTGACCTAGAGAAGAGAAGAATGTGGAGCCTGACTGACTCCATCTTGAAAAAAGATTCCATTTTGCATTAGGTTTGACTCAAAGCTGACCTCAAGTTCCAGGAAAGACAACAAAATATACTCAACCTTGCATTCCAGGGTGTTCCCTAGTCATAACCAGACACCTCATTCTGAGAAAGCACTCAAAAAACCTAAACAAACTTTCTGCTGTTCAAGCTGACCAATAATGGTCTGGCAACAACAATGAACCAATTAGGGATAGACAGATTCGTCTGTCCAAATGTCATCCAGTCCTATGCTAGAAACCCCTTTCTTTGTTTAAGCCCCTATAAAAACCCTACATTTTTGGAGTTTGAGGCTCTCAACTTAAACTGCTGCATCAGTGAGCACTGGGAGTCCAAGTTCAAACTTGAACAAACAACCCTCACGTTTTTACATCGGAGTTGGCTCTTGGGTGGTCTTTGGAGTCTTGAGAACCAGGCAGAACAGTCCATGTTAGGCAAACACTCTACCCACTGAGCCAGAGCCTCAGCCTAGAGAATGAAATCTTCTTTGTAAAATATCACCTACTTGAGGGCCAACTTAGAGGGGCTAGACCAAGGGAAAGATCTAAGGGCGGCGGGGGGGAGGGGGTAATGAAGAGGAGAGGTGCGCATGCACATCAAGTATCTTCTACTATCACTCTTCACTTTATGTCTTACTTTTTGTTCTACCCTTATGGATGTGTGAGTGTGCATATGTGTATATATATATATATGTATACACACATACACACACACACACACACACACACACACACACATATATATATATATACATACATATACATACACATATGTGCACCACACGCATGTGGGAACCCTCAGAGGCCAGAAGACAACATTGGATCCCCTGAAACTTAAGTTACAAGTAGTGGTCTAGCCTCTCTAAGTTGGCTGTCAAGTGGGTGATATTTTACAAAGAAGACTTCATTCTCTAGACTGAGGCTGTAGCTCACTAGGTAGAGTGTTTGCCTAACATGGACCAAGCCCTGGGTTCCATCTCTATCACCTTATAAACTGAGTATGGTTTACACACTAATGGATTTTGAACTTGAGAGGTAGAGGCAAAGTGATCAGAAGTTCAGAGTCATCCCGGGATACATACCAAGTTTGAAGCCAGCCTGGGCTGCCTGATGAGGGTGCTAGGAACCAAATTTGGGTTCCCTGCAAGAGTGACAAGCACGCTTAACTGTTCAGTCATACCCGCAGCCCTATCTTATCTATAGAGACAGTGTCTGTCATTGAAGCCTGAGCTCACCAATTGGCTAGAGTGGCTGGCTAGTGAATTCCAGGGATCCATTATCTCTGCTCTCCGCAGTGCCCCCTTACACTGGGGTCACTAACATGAGCAAACATGTCCCAGCTTTAATGTGAGTGAGCACTGGGGATCCAAATCCCACTCCTCACGCTTGCGCAGTTGGTCCCTTACCAGTTCAGTCATGTCCTTAACTGTGACAATTCTTTTCAGAGACTCTTACTAAAGGTAAGATGGGACTTTTGATTTTGCTGCAGAAAAGAATTTCAGGGGCCAGGTGTGGTGATGCACACTTGTAATCCCAGCACTTGGGGAAGGCAGAAGCAGGTGGATCTTTTGAGTTCAAGTCCAGCCTGATCTTCACAGTGAGTTACAGGACAGCCAAGGCTACATAGTGAGATCCTGTCTCAAAAAGCAAAACAAACAAAGAAAAATTCAAGACAAGCCAGTATGGATCAGAAAAGTATATTAGGAAGAGAGCTTAATACAAACTGAAGCACAGGCTGCTCAAGGAAAGGATAAGACACATCTACTGTGGTTGTGGATTTCTCAAAGAAGAGTCACTGAGTCACTCAAGTGTCTTTTTTTTTTTTTTTTTTTTTTTGGTTTCCAAGATAGGCTTTCTCTGTATAGCTCTGGCTGTCCTGGACTCACTTTGTACACCAGGCTGGTCTCAAACCCACAGAAATTCACCTGCCTCTGCCTCCCAAGTGCTGGGATTAAAGGCATGTGCCACCACGCCCAGCAATTCCAGACAGTTGTGAATCGCCATGTGGGTTCTGGGATTTGAACCCAAGTCCTTTGTAAGAGCAACCAGTGCTCCTAACCACTGAGTCATCTCTCCAGCCCCTCCTCACTCAAGTGTCTTATCATTTGCCATATATACAATGTCAGTGGCTCAAAAGTGGCATCACAGCTTTATAGTTCCAGCTATAAAACTTTTCCCCCCTTCCCTCACTTTTTTTGATAAATGAAATTGTAGAGTGACTCCAAGATACCTGGGATAGTATTTGAATCTGTTCAAATGAAACCTTGGGTCACAGGACTAAACAAGGAGGTTAAGATTTGTCCTTTCGGGGCTGGAGAAATGGCTCAGCGGTTAAGAGCACTGGCTGCTCTTCCAGAGGTCATGAGTTCAATTCCCAGCAACCACATGGTGGCTCACAACCATCCATAATGAAATCTGGTGCCCTCTTCTGGCCTGCAGATATACCTGCAGACAGAACACTGTATACATAATAAATAAATCTTTAAAAAAAAAAAAAAAAAAAAGATTTGTCCTTTCCTGTATATGGGAAAGGATATAAGTGTTCATAAGATTTCAAGAAAGTCAAAGGTTTACAGCTGGAAAAGGAAAGCTAGATACATTTGGGCCTTAAGCATGATTTAAAGCTAATTGGACATTCTTCTCTGAACCATCTCTATACAAAAGGAGTATCTATCTAAGCAAATTTCACAGCAAATGATGGGATTCTTTTTGTGTTTGTGTGAACATGTATATGCAGGTCAGAGGTCAGCACAAAGTATCTTCTTTAATCATTTTGTACATTTTTTTTCCAATCAGTGTTTCTCTACATATCCCTGACTTTCCTGGAACTCACTATATATGTAGAACAGACCCTCCTTGTACTCACAGAGAATCACCTGCCTCTGCCTCCCAATTGCCAAGATTAAAGGCAAACATCATCACACACAGCCCTCTACAAACCGTTTTAAAACCTTTTTTTTTTATGTGTATGAGTGTTTTGCCTGCATATGTATGTACACCACAATCATGTCCACAGAAACCATAATGAACATCAAATCCCTGGATTCCAGGTGACTGCAAGTCACCATTTGGGTGCTGGGAACCAAACATAGGTCCTCTACAAGAGCAATGAGTGCTCTTACATTTTTATTTTTTGAGTCTCATGTATCCCAGGCATGCCTCAAACTCATTATGTAGCTGAAAACCTTGATTGAACTTTTAAAATTATCTTACATTCATGTATTTAGTGTGTGTGTGTGTGTGTGTGTGTGTGTGTGTGTATGTGTGTGTGTAAGCATGTGGAGGTCAGAGGGAGCACAACTTCAGGAATTGCTTCTCTCTTTTCCCAGTGTGGTTTCTTGGGGCTCAATTCAAGTTATCAGGTTAATAGCAAGCCCCTTTGCACACTGAGCCATCCCACCTGCTCATGATCTTAAACTTCTAATCCTGTCACCACCCAATGATAGGATGGATCACCACTGTGTACAGTTATGCCCAGTTTTATACACTGCTTGAATCAAACCCAGAGAGTGCTGCATGATAAGGAATACATTGTACCAACAGAACTCAGTCTCTCTACATTATTTTGTTTGAGAGAGTATCTCCTTGAACCTAGAATTCACTGATTGGGCTATACTGCTGGTCAGTCAGTGAACCCCAAGAACCCTCCTGTCTCTGCCTCCCCACTGTGGAGATCGGATCATAGGTATGTGCCACTGGGCTTGGCTCTTTTACATTAAGTGCTGGAGCTAAACTCAAGCCGGATTAATCTTTCAATATATATTCATGACATCAGTTCTGTTCCTCTAGAGAGCCTGGCTAATAACAAGACTTCTTGCCTGAGTTGTGTAAATACATCTATCCTCCTAGAATATCCTCTAAGTAGGGTGGCAATATGGTTTTTGTTTTGTTTTTGTTTTTGTTTTTTTTTTTCATGATTCGCTTGATCCATTTAGCAGACAGTTTGTCTCAAGATTTAAGAGGCCTTTAAAGCATCTCGGAAAGACACCTGGCAAAGGTCTGGGAGCCCTGGTCAATAGAAAAGGGGTCACTCCTCAGCAACTCACTTCCAGAGGCCTCTGGGATTCCCTCCTGCCCTAAGGGGAGAGGGGGGGGTGTCTTCAGCATAAAAGCTCACCTTCCTTCCCTCTTGTGACTTTTAGACCACTGCAGTCTCCTACCCACTTTGTGCCTGTGGGAAATTTGCAGTGTCTACTGCATGAGGTGGGTGAGAAGCTAAAACAGGCCCCAAGCCTGGGGAAATGGCTGCATATGTATACGAGCTTGCAGTTGAGTTCTAGTGAGGTGCAAAAAGCATGCTGCACACTTATATTCCAGGCAGTTCAGAGCAAAGGAAGGGCTCACTGGCCTGACAAGTCTAGCCTAATCAGTAAGTCCCAGTGACAGGGACCCTGCCTCAAAACACAAGGTGAGAGCTGAGTCACAGCTCAGTGGGTAAAGTGCACACATGAAGCCCTAGGTTGGATTCCCAGCACTGCATAAACCAGTTATGGTGGCACATGCCTGTCATCCCAGCATTTGGGAGATGGAGGTTAGGAAAACAAGTCTTAAAGTCATCATCAGCTACACAGGGTGTTTGAGGCCACCATGGAATACATAAGACATTGTCTTTTTTTTTTTTTTCTTTTGAGACAGGGTTTCTCTGTGTATCCCTGCCTGTCCTGGACTCACTTTATAGACTAGGCTAGCCTTGAAATCATAGAGATCTGCTTGCCTCTGCCTCCCAAGTGCTGGGATTAAAGGTGTGTGCCACCACGAAAGGCAAGATATTGTCTTTAAAAAATTTTTTTTAAATGGGCTGGAGAAATGGCTCAGCAGTTAAGAGGATATAATACACTTGCAGAGGTACTGAGTTCATTTACCAGCCTCACAGCCACCTGTCAGCTCCAAGGGGAGCTAACAGCCTGCTTCTGACCTCTATGGGCACCTACCTGCACTCATGTGCATATACACTCACACCCACACCCACATACCCATAATTTAACATAAAAATTAATTTTCTTTTTAAAAAATAACAATTAAAAAAGTGGGAAGGAATGAGACCAAAGGTTGACCTCTGGTCTCCACCTATACACACACACACCATACACAACCACAGACACACACATGGGCCTGAAGTATAAGGCCCCATATATTGTTATTAACCACCCCATCTTTTGCCATATTTCAAAGTCCGAAAGTAACAACGGGATTCCCTTGCAATCCCTGTGGTGCAATCCCTTAGGATTCTAAACATTCACTGTGATTATGTCTTCCCCAAAGAGTTATTAAAAGTCAGTTCAAGTTGGCTTAAAACACTGATCACGTGCGCTTTGCCCTTACTGAGGCCTCATTCTAGAACAAATTCTTAACATTCAAACTATGTCAGCAGGTCATGGTGGTCCAGGTCTTTTGTATTCCAGGGTGGCCTTCCAGCTCTTGGGAGGTAGAGGAAGGAGAATCTAGAGTTCATGGTCATCTTCAACTAAACAACAAGTTCAAGGGTAGCCTGGATTATATGAGACAATGTCTCAAAAAACAAAACCAAACAAACAAAAGCGCCATGTCACCACTCTGACTTTTTCACCTCATCCTTTCAATATTGTTATTTATTCAACAGAGTGTGAGACTCTAGGGGATATTTCTGTGAACCACAGAGATGAAAAAACCACCCTCCTTCCCACAAATAAAGGTAGTTCTTGCCCCTCATCAAGGAAACTTCTCTTTGCAACAGATAACAGGACATTACAGAAAATCACAAAGGATCAAAATGCAGAGTTGTGGAGCACAGTCCCAGCAGATATATCTACAAAACAATTCCACACCTAAGGCTCAGGGAATATTTTGGAAGAGGGGGCAGAAAGACAGTAAAAGATAGAACTTCAGAGAGTTTGTTCTAAGATTGTGTCTCCTAGTAGCGTCAAAGCTACATCCATAAAATATCACGAACATGACAGTCTAAACATGACCTGAGAAAGGACTAACATGGAAGGGGGAAATCTCATGGACTCCCATGTCAGACAAAGAACTACAGGTAACTAAGGAATACTGAGAATGGGAGAAATGGTTTTCCCCAGGGAAGAGAAATCCAATTAGTTATTGTGGTGGAAGTTGGGTCTCTTTGGTGAAACTGGTGGGCAGTTTGGGTTGGCATCTGGCAGCACATGAGGAAAAGCTTGTCATCCCTTTGCCTGATGCTATGGACAAAGCCAGTATTTGGACGGACAATATGCCCTGTTGAAGGGGCATGGCTAAGAAACTGCGCAAGCCATGCAGATAACATCAGTTACTGTGAGAAGCAACCGGACTGTTGGACATCGAGGGAAATCTTGTGGACCCTCGAGATTGCCAAGTATCGAGAGATAATTCGATACATAAGCCAGAGAATTCCACTCTCTCTTCCTCCTGCCCTCACGGACTGGTAAGTCACACTGAAGAAGAGCACAGCAAGGTACGCCATTAACAGAATTTAGATTGTTATATTCCAAGGCAAAGGCCTGGCAAAAAGAAAAAAAAAAAAACTGCTGAGAATTCCTTGAAGGTGGCTGTCTTGGGGCCCCTGAGTGCCGGAAAATTGAGCGAGGCAAGTGGAGTTCAGAAGCCAGCCGCTTGGAGAGACTTTTGGCTTTGAGACTTGCCTAAGCCAAAGAGACCATGGAGGCAAGTCTTAGCTGATTGAAAAATCCAGCCTCAGGTGGTGGTTGGAACAGACTGATTTATAAACCGGCCACCATTTGATGGTGGAAATAGACTGGCCTTAAGAACTGGCAAAGTAAGGTCCAACAAATACTAATCTTTGAAAGGGACTGCCTTCAGGGACTGCCATAAACCAAGCCATCCTGCACAGACCTATGCTAAGAATATTAATATCCTCTTAAGAAAGTTAAAATAGTGTTAAGTGTTTTTAGGTATTAAGGTATTTTTAGATAAATTATAGACTTTAGATTATAGGTTTTAGGTCATAAGGTTTGGGAATTTTATAGATGTTTGTTAAATATTCATAAATGTAAGTGTGTATAAATAAAAATATTCTGTTATAGGTTATCCAATACCAAGTGGCCAGTCCTGAAAACATACCTAAACTAACATTAAATGGACTGAGGTTGAATCATTAATAAATATATACATACATACATCTCTACATATACATGTAAATATGAAAAAGAGGAAAAAGAGGCCATGAATTTGAGAGAGCTGGGTAAGGGGTACATGGAAGATGTTGGTAGAAGGAAAGGAAAGGGGAAATAATGTAATTTTATTATAATCTCCCAAAATTAAAAAATATATCTGAAGTGGTGGCGCACGCCTTTAATCCCAGCACTTGGGAGGCAGAGGCAAGCGGATCTTTGCGAGTTCGAGGCCAGCCTGGTCTACAAAGCGAGTCCAGGACAGCCAGAGCTGTTAAACAGAGAAACCCTGTCTCGAAAAACCAAAAAAAAAAAAAAAATATATATATATATATATATATATATATATGAAAATAAATAAATAAATGGAAGAGAAAAAACCTCTTCCCTCATGAAGCTGGTCTTTTGGTGGACAAGACAGAATATCAATAAAAACAAAGAAGCAAGTCCTACAGTAGATTAGATAGTGACTTCTGACAAGAGTAAAATAAACCAGGAAATGGGAAAGGGGATGTGGAAAGGCGTGACATTGAAGTGTGAGGTCAGGACAGGCTTGCCAATGAAGTTTTGAGTTGAGACTGGAAAGAGAAAATAGAGTTGATATTCCTGTTCATATAAGAATATAGTACACAGTGGGAAGAGCAAGTTCAAAGGCCCTGAGGCAGAATATATTTCCCATGGAATGGACACTTACTTGCTCCTGGTCTTGTCCTCACAGTACTAGAGCGGATACCTGGCACACATTAGTGATCAGTAAAGATGGGGTGAATGAATAAAAGCTCAGCTGTAGTTTTCAGGGAGGCAACTAACTAGGGGCACTGTCTCTGTCACCTGCTATTTTCATGCTTGTAAGAGGTCTCCTCTGCCTATCGACTACAATAGTACCCTGCCTTAAAACCTACTCTGCTCAGGCTCTATGATGTGCAACCTTCATCTCAGTTACTCAGGAGGGTGAGACAGGAGTAATGGTTGAGAACAGAAGTTTCCAACCAACATAGGCAACATAGTGGGACCTAACTATTAAAAAATGAACAAACAAGTAGGGTTTGAAAGTTAGCTCAATGGCTAAAAACACTGGTTGTTCTTCCAGAGAACCTGGTTTTTGGTCCCCAGCACCCATATGGCACCTCACAACCTTCTGTAACTCCAGTTCCCAGGATCCAATGCCCTCTTCCGGCCTCCCAGATACTGTATGCACATGGTACACAGTCATAAAAGCAGGCAAAACACCCATAAATGTTCTTAAAAGATGAATAAACCAAATTAAAAGGCCAGGAAGATGGTTCCGTGGATAAAGCACTTGCTGTGCAAACACAAGAACCGGAGTGACCCTGCCCTCCACCCCTACCCCACTCTGTTTTGCTGAGGGTCTTTTTCTGTGTGCCTTGTTGTGTGTGTACTTCCTCAGCCCTAATAAAAAGACTTTCTTCATCACAACAAACAAACAAAGAAACCCAGCAACAACAAAAAATTTCAGTTCAGATCATCTGAACTCATGTAAAAGCCAGATAAGCAAAGCATCACGCCGGGAACTCTTTGGGCAAACTGACTAGCTAAACTAAGGGAACAGAGTTCATCAAGAGACCTGCCTCAGTAAATAAACTGAAGAGCAATTGAGAAAGAAATTCATAAATCTCTGTCCTCTACATGCACCCCCCAACACATACTCTCACATCATAGACACATATATACACAAAAATATAAATAATTAAAATTATTGAAAATATATATAAAAGCAAAAGTCCCAGAGTTCCCTGCAAAAATCCCAAGGGAGCTCAATGAGGATAAGATGTCCTGTCTACTCCCACCACCCTCCAATTGCTGAAGCCATATGCCCCACCGTGATGGGAAAGGAGACTCCCCCAAAACTCTGGGGCTGTAGTAGTAGAACGGGGGCGGGGGTTATGGAGGGGGAAAAACCCAAAAGTTTTATATATTCATTGAGGGATGAGATTTCAAAGCTGGTATGTATCAGGACCTGGAATCATCTAGTTCGAAGCTTTCCAGCTCAAAATGGCCCTGAAAATATTCCCATTGTGAGTCTGGAAGCCATCCCCAGACTGGGAACAGGTGGCTGGAGCAGCCTTTAGTACTAGTACAACTTGAGAAGGCAAAAGCAGGTGCCTCAGGTCAAGAAAGGGGCCCAAGGGCCAGTACTATTAGCAGGGGCTAGGATGGGTGGGGGTTTAGGGACTGTAGTATCCTGTTGGTCTGGCAGTGTCCAGAGAAGCTGGGTGGGGAGTGGGGTGGGAAAGGAGGGTTCAAATATGCCCTAACATGTCATTTCCAAGTTCAAGACGTAGTTCAGAGTAGAGACACTACCTGTATCCCTAGATGAACTCAGCACTGAGGGGATGTTTGTGGTTGAAACTCCCCTGCTCCCTCCCACAACCCCTCTTCTTCCTCCTTTCCCTACAAAGGCTGTCATTACCCCATTTCCAAGGATAAGTAAACCTAGAATCAGAGATGGCCAGGCCAAGGCCAAAGCTGTCTCTGGGGACCATGCCTGGAATTCTGAGACCAGGGGTAATGGTTGAACACTCCCACAATCAGGCCTGGGATGAAGCCGGCTGGAATCCCAGTCTTGCTCCACTGTACTGGTCATCTCCTTCATGCATGAACTCCTCACATTTAAACACTGTACCCCAAAGATGACCATGATACCCTCTAGGTGGCCTTGGTTTTCACATCTATAAAATGGGACCGGCCAGGCCCACTTCACGACTAGAGAGTTAAAGCAGTGAACTCAAGAGCAGAGCCAAAGCAGATCAAAGCCCCCAGTCGGGAGCCTGGCGAAGGCTGGGATCTCACTGAGATTTATTCACTCACCCTCGGGCACCGTGCCTGGCACACGGGGAGGCGCCCAATAAATGTTTGCTTGAGCAAGGACCAGCCCTCAATAAATAACAGCTGTTGTTGACACGGCTAATGGAGGTTAGGCAGTGGGCTCTTCCCTTGTCCCATCCCCCTCGCTTCTACCCTCCAACTCAATTTTGCCCCTTCCTCCTTGCTCCCACCTCCTCCACTTCCTTCTATTCTCCTCCCCCAACCATCTCTCGCCTAAACCCCGTCCAAGGCAGTCGGACTCCCAGCCCATCCCCCCTACTGTGTGCGTCCTCTCCTCCCCCATTCTCCATCTCTTTCCCCTCAGCACCACCCCCCTCTTCTAACCCCGCCCCAGCCTCCTCCCCCCGAACCTTTCCCAACTCTTCGTCCCAACCCCCAACCTAGGTTCCTTCCCAGCATCTCCACCCGCGCGGGGCGCCTTTCGTGAGGCGGGGTAATCCGGGCTCCGGGGTCCTTGGCTTGGGTCCAGCCTGAGGCCCTGGGCGGCGGCGGCAGCGGCGGCGGGCGGGGTTTGGGGGTTTTTTATAACCCTGGCAGGCTGCTCAGGAAGTGAGTGCCTTCCCGGGCCCCCTCCCCCGGCCACGCTGCGCTCTCGCTCCCTCCCTTCCTGAACGCGGGGCGGTGAGACTGTGCGGCTACGGCGGACCCGAGGCTCGGGACACGCAGGTACCGGCAATCTGGGGACCCAGTAGGGCGGCCCAATCCCCGGAGTGCAGTGACTATAAGTGACTTTGTGTGTCTCGGAAACAAGATGTGCTGGATGGATCCTGTTGTGCGTGTGTTGTGTCGGTGTGGAATGTCTCCAACTGTGCAGATTCAGACGCCTCTTTGGGTTTGCTGAGGTTTGGGGTGGGAGTCGGGGTCAACCGCGTATTCAGATGGTTGCACTTCGGCGGATTGTGTGTCCCTGTGTCTGTCAGCATCTAGGAGCGACTCTGTGTGGTCAGATTGTTGAGGTGTGTTGAGTGTTTGCCCAAATGAGGGTAAACTGGCGTTTTCACTCACAAAAGTGCCTGTCATGTGTGCACATGCCAAGTGTGTCTGTCTCTGAATATTTGCATTTCTCTGGAGTGTTATTGGTGGAAATGCCTATTGGTGTGTGTGTCTGAGTTGGTAGGATTTGAGTTTGTCTCCCCAGCTGAGAATGTGTAAACTTGTGCACATGAGTGTGTGTGTGTGTGTGTGTGTGTGTGTGTGTGTGTGTGTGTGTCTGGTTTGACTTTCTGTGTTAAATGAGTGCATGTAGGCCCCTGGGCTTTGGGGGCATCTTGGCATGTGTGACTGTGTGCTCATAGGACTATGGTGTTCATGTTTGTCTTAGTTTGTGGGCTGTCTGGGTGTCCGTGGGGAAATAATGTGTTTTTGTATTCATAGGTCTGGGAGTATGTAGTTGTGTGTGTTTGGGTTTAGTAAACCAGGCCTTCCTGCTATACAGCTGTGGTTGCCCTATAGAGTGTGAGTATGTGTTTGTTTCTGTGGAGCTGGGGCTGCCACTTCCCCACATTTGGTCATCAAGGCCACGGTACTGTGAGACAGGGTGTCTCCCTACTAGGGGGAGACATACTTTAATTAGCAGCTGGTTGGTGGTAATAGGGGTGGTGACCAGCGACTGTAGCCCCCTCCCCCTCAGGCTTCCTTTCTGGCTGGGCCTTTTGTCTGTCTGCTAACAGCAGCCAGGCCAGATGTGCAATGCCTGAAGGAAGCCTACTGCCTCGGGCTAATGGCTGCCTGTGCCCATCCAAAGAGGCTCTGTCCTCCACCAGGAAGCCACTGCATCTTTGGCAGGGTTTCCTCCACAGCCTGGCCTACAGGGGGTCTTGGTACGGAGTGCTGGTCCCTGCAGGATCCCAGGGATGGGATGGAGCCATAGTTTTTTTCTGGGAGTCATTTCCTCCTCCAGACCTTGCCCCCTCCCCCAGGCTGGTGGCCTCCCTCCAGCCAGCTACAGGAGAGGCTTGGGGGAAAGGGCCAAGCCTAAGTGTACACACACACACACACACACACACACACACACACTCACACACACAGAGAGAGAGGAGAGAGAGAGAGAGAGAGAGAGAGAGAGAGAGAGAGAGAGAGAGAGAAGCATGTATACACACCTGTAGTGTGGATCCCCCTCTGTGGTCTTGTGCCCAGGCAAACATGATACCCCTCCCAGTTGCAACCCATCCTCAGATAGGCCTTGTCTGACCCAGGTCTCCAGGTCTATTGACTTGTTTGTGGTCTCTCCTGTAGCCCCATCTTGGGATCTGGGAGCTGGGTCACTCCAACCAGTAGTTGTTACCCTGTGGCCAGGTGACCCCCTACCTCCGTCAGTCACTAACCCAGTAGAGTCCTTCTACCTTGCCTCTGATACACAGCCTGAGCCAGAAGCATTAGATAGTTTGTGCAGTTATTAGGAGGAGGACTCAAGAATAGAGGATTGTGTTTGGGTGACTTGAGAGGAGGTAGTCTCGAAGGCACCATAGTCAGGTTCTACTAGTAGGACTAGAATGGGGGAAGTGACAGAGATTGGGAGACTGGGTCCCCTGCCATTGCATTGAGTGGAAGTGGGATATTTAAGGCCAGAGGGCATCATAATCAGTCTTTTAAAATTTTAAATATATTAAAGTATATATTTACTTATATAAATGTGGACATGTATATGTTGGCATGAGTTTATGTGCCATATTTATGTAAGTGCCCATGAAGGCCAGAAGAGGGCATCGGATCCCCTGGAACCAGAGTTACAAGTGTGTAATTTGCCTAATGTGGTTGCTGGGAGGGAACAAAATTCAAGTCCTCTGTAACAGCATTAAGCATTCTTAAGTACTGAGCCATCTCTCCAACCTCCTGAGTCAATTTCAAATTTTGTTGAGGTCTCCACAGAAGGAGTGGTTGGAAAGAGGCAAGAAGAAAAAGAAAGGGCTTTGGGGGAGTGGGAGATTTTACTTTAAGAACTGAGAAAGAATGAAGGCCAAGAGGATTTTTACCAGGCCCAAGGAAGGGGTCAGAAGACTCGGCAAACTCATCTCAAGGATGCTGGGAATATAGCTCAATTAGTAGAGTGCTTAGGGCATGGGTTCAATCCCCAGTGTTGCCTAAACTGATTATGGTGGTGTACACTTGTCTTCTTAGCACATGGAAGGTGGAAGCAAGAGGATCAGAAATTCAGGTTCTTAGCTACAGTTTGAGGTGCACCAGGAGTGGTGGTGTCCGACTTTAATCCCCACACTTGGGAGGCAGAGGCAGGCCGATCTCTTGTGAGTTGAGGCCAGCCTGGTCTACAGAGCGAGTCTAGGACTGCCACATCTGTTACACAGAGAAACCCTGTCTCAAAAACAAAACAAAAAAAAAAATGGGGAAAAAGTTTGAGGTGAACCTGGAATATGTGAGATCCTGTCTCAAACAAAACAAAACTTCAGCTTAAGGCTGAAGATCAATCTGCCTCTTTTCCTTTGTACCTATTCTGGCTGGGTTTCCTGCCCCATGCCAACTGACAGAACACTCCATACACAAGGGTTCAACATTATTCTCACTAGTGAGGCCCCCAGAAATGGGGGCTGAGAGGAAGAAGAAAGGAACCCACCACCCAGCCAAGGGTACACAGCCTAGCTGAACAAAACCTCAGAGTCTCAAAGTATCTGTGGGAGAGACATCCATTACTGGAGGGATCCAAAAAGAAGTAGGGAATGTGGCTTTCTCCTCTAGCATCTTGGAGAAATTCCTGCTTCTTTCTTCTGCCAAACTGCCCTGTTTGGGGATCGACTCTCAGACTTGGCTGGAGTGCAAAGAAAACAAGACAGTGTGTTATTAAGGGGGGCTTGGGTTTGTACAGAAGAGGAGGTGGAGGGTGGAGACCAGAGGGCAGAGAAGGGGCTTGGCAGAGTGGTTAGCCTAAAGTAGTGTCTCCAAAGACTAGCCTGGGGCAGATGCCTGAGAAACAGGCAGGGTTAGCTCAGACTAGGGAAGAGAAAGGATCTGAGAGCAAGAGCAGAATAAAGAGTAAGGCTAGAAGGCAAGTGGGATGACTCAGTGGATAAAGGAGCTTACTGCCAAGCCTGATGACCTGAGATCCATCCTCTGGCTCCACATGGTAGGAGAGAACCAACTCCCAAAAAGTTCTCTGATCTCCAAATACTCACAAAATAAAGGAATGTAATTTTTTTTTTTTAAGTTAAAGAGCAAGGCTAGGAATGTAGAGTGGAGGTAAAGTCTCTGGGAAGATTACAATGTACCTGTAATCCAGGCATGGTGGTGCACATATTTGATCCGGCACCAGGGAGTCAGAGGCAAGTGGATCTCTGAGTTCAAGGCCAGCCTTGTCTACTTAGTGAGTCCCAGGACAGCCAGAAAGTCTTTCTATATGGAAAGACTTTGTCTGGAAAAACCTTAGGGGTGAGGGGTGAGGGAGAAATACCTGTAGCCAGGAATCCAAAGCCAGATCCCAGGATGATGAGAACTTGGAGAAAGGATGGAAGACTTTAGTGCCCCCCTTGACTTTAATTATGGGCTGAAATTCATCCTGACCACTTCCCCAGCTTTTAAGTGACCTGAATTTTTTGTTTGGCTTTAGGGGTTAGTTTGTTTGTTCACTTTGTTTTTTAAGTTACATTTATTGTTTGGGGTGTGTGTGTGTGTGTGTGTGTGTGTGTGTGTGTGTGTGTGTGTCCCAGGGCATCAGGCTTGGTGATGAGCCAAGGTAGATCTTGCAATATCTTCAAGGTTTTTCTTTTGTTTTGCTAATTATGTGTGTAGTTGTGGGTGCACATGTGCCACCCTGTGCCTGTGGAAGTCAGAGGATGTTATGTGTTAGTGTGTGGAGGTTAGAGGACAACTTTCAGGAGTAAGTTCTCTTTCCGTACAAGATCTGGGGAGCAAGCCTAGGTTGCTCAGGCCTTCCATAGCAAACACTTGAACCTGCTGAGCCAGTCCACTGTCCACCGCCCCCCCCCCCAAGACTTTTGATTTTGCAGTTCCCCTGCTGCTCCCTCTGCTCCCCATGATTGGTTGTGTTTGTCCTATGAGCTTCTGCTTCCCGGGGTCCAGCTGGTTTGCCTAGAGAACATCTCACAATCTGAGACATTCTCCTTTCTCCACATTGACATGCCTGTCACTCCCAGGAGCAAAGCTTCAGGAGGATAGAAGATAGCACCTGCTGTCATATGGGAAGCCATGAGATCATCTCTACCCCCAATCCAACCCAGCCCAGGCCAGGCATTAGCTGTTGAATGAATCTGATTTCTAACATTCTGCAAGGAGACCCTGGTCCATGTTCATCACCTCTCATATATACAAAGAGGGACAAGGAGGGCACTTACTGTTCTGAAAGTGAACTGTACCAGTGTCTGTCTTAGTTTTTTCCTGTTGCTATGACAAAATACCCCACCAAAGTAATTCAAGGGATAAAGGGCCTATTTTAGCTCACAGTTCAGGAGTACAGTCCATCATGTCAGGGAAGTCAGGTAGGCAGAAGGACCTTGAAGCATCTGGACACCTCCTCAGTCAGAAAGCGGAGACCCAACCCTAGCCCCCTCCTTTTGTCCTTTTAAAAATTACATTTATTGATGGTGTTGTGCGTGCATGCGTGCGTGCGTGCGTGCGTGTGTGTAAATCAAAGGACAGCTTTCAAGAGTCAGTCAGTTCTTCCTGTTCACTGTGTGGGTTTGGGGGAATTGAACTCAAGGGTGTCAGGTTTGGTGGCAAGCATCTTTACCCACTAACCCATCTTGCTGGTACTCACTTTCTTTTTTCTTTTTTTCTTTCTTTTTTTTTGGTTTTTTTTTTGTTTGTTTGTTTGTTTGTTTGTTTTTCCAGACAAGGTTTCTCGGTGTATCTCTGACTGTCCTGGACTCACTTTGTAGACCAGACTAGCCTTGAACTCACAGAGATCCACCTGCCTCTGCCTCCCTATTGCTGGAATTAAAGATGTGCACTACCATGCCCAGCCATTACAAACAGCTGTGAACTGCCATGTGGATGCTGAGATTTGAACCCGGGTCTTTTGGAAGAGCAACCAGTGCTCTTAACCACTGAGTCATCTCTCCACCCCATGGTACTCCCTTTCTCTTGCAGTCTAGGATCCCTTGCCCAGGATTTGGTCCTATCCACTGTTAGGATGTGTCTTCCCACCTCACTGAACCCAATTAGTATTATGCCTGACAGGAATGTTCAGAGGCCCACCTTCCATGTGGTTCTACATCATGTACTTGAGAAGGTAGCTTCTTGTCCTGGTGCCTGTCCCCTCTGAGTGGGGACATGAGGGGAAGAAGGTAGAAGATGGGAACAAATACTAAAACTGTCCAGGAATCTTCTGATAGAAACGCCTTGGTCTTGGAGAGGTTGCAGGACTGTCAAGGGGCCTTGGCACTGGCTATGCTGGGCAATGTGACCAAGGCCCCTCTTGACTTAGTTTCTCTTCCCAGGAGACCGGTGATGCTGCCCAGACTGTGAACGGGGGAGGCAGCACTGTAGGGGCTGCCAGCAGCCGGGGCTGGGGAGAGACATGTGGACACGTAGCCCCTATGGCTTCTGCCTGCCAGATCCTCCGCTGGGCCCTTGCCCTGGGGCTGGGCCTCACACTCAAGATCACACATGCTTTCAGATCTCAAGGTAGGAAATGGTCCAATGGTGGTAATTCAAAGGGAACAAGAAACTAAGGAAGTCAGTTGGTCCTTGAGAAAAAGAGAAGTCAGTGTGCTAGGGTTGGGGGAATTTGTGGGTGGAAGGGCCTGTGAGTGTATAAACTGAATAGTCAGTTGGTAGCCTGGATTCAGGGGTGAGTGAGGCATCACTGGCTTTGGTAGCAGAGACTCACCCTTGTCTTCTTATTCCTTTCCCTATAGATGAGCTCCTGTCCAGTTTGGAGAGCTATGAGATTGCATTCCCAACCCGAGTGGACCACAACGGGGCAATGCTGGCCTTCTCTCCACCTGCTCTCCGGAGGCAGCGCCGGGGTGTGGGGGCCAAAGCCGAGTCCCGTCTATTCTACAAGGTGGCCGCACCCAACACTCACTTCCTCCTGAACCTGACCCGAAGCCCCCGTCTATTGGCGGGGCACGTCTCTGTGGAATACTGGACACGTGAGGGCCTGGCCTGGCAGAGGGCTGCCCGAGCCCACTGCCTCTACGCTGGCCACCTGCAAGGCCAGGCTGGTAGCTCCCATGTGGCCATCAGCACCTGTGGGGGCCTGGTGAGCTGAGGATTCTGGGAAATGGGGAAATGCTCACTTCCTTCTGGAAGTGAAGAAAACACATGATCAACAGAATGTAGCAATCATAGTACAGTGTTTTAAAAGTATTTTTAACTGATCAGTCTTTGAGAAGCAGCTGAAGATGTCTGCAAGGGAAAATGTATAGCCTGAATGCAAGACTGAAAGTAAAGTAACATCTGTCTTAAGAAAGTAGACAAATAACATAGCACAATAAAGTCATTAGCAATAGGGCCAGTGAGATGGCTCATTAGATAAAGGCAATTGCTACTAAACCTGAAGGCTTGAGTTTGCTTTCTAGAACCCACATCATGGAGGGGAGAGAATAACTTCCTCAAGTTGTCCTCTGACCTCCACACATGTGCTGTGGCATGTGCCATTCACACAAAAAGAAATGTAAAACGCATTTTTAAGGAATTAAAAAGTTTAGGGCGGGTTGAAGAGAAGAAAAGGGAGAAAGAATGAAGTTGTATTTTAAGTGGTTTTGTTTTTTAAGAGTGGGACCAAGGAAGTGGTTCAGTTAGTAGAGTTTATACTCAGGGAACTGAGTTCAGATCTCCAGCCTATGCACACCTGTAACTGAAGTGCTGGGTTGTGGGCCGAGACAGGCAGATTGTGGAGGGCTTGACAGCCAGTCAGTCTAACCAGAAAACAGCAAGCCAGATTCAGTGAGAGACCCAGTCTAGAGGAGATAAAGCATAGATGGGAGACCTCCCATGTCCTCCTCTGGCCTGTGTACAAGTTCTCAAGCTTGTACATCTCTATATACTTGTATACACACACACACACACACACACACACACAGGACAGAATATAAACCAGGTGTGTGGTGACATATGCCCACAATCCCAACCAGTTGGGAGGTGGAAACAGAAGTTCGGTACCATCCTCCACTGTATAGTGAGTTTGAGGCCATCCTGGAATACACAAGTCTCCCACCTCAGAAAAACAAAACAACCTAACGAAAAAGGGGCTGGAGTATATAGTTCAGTGGTAGAGTGCTTGCATAGCATGCACAAGGCCCTGGATTTGATTCCTAGTACTGAAAAGGAGAAAAGAGGAAATGTAATCAGTCCAGGATACCAGAACCTGAAGTGAGCTTTCTGTCCCCTATCCAGCATGGTCTGATTGTGGCAGATGACGAAGAGTATCTGATTGAGCCCCTGCAAGGAGGGCCCAAAGGTCGACGTGGCCCAGAAGAGAGTGGCCCCCCATGTGGTATACAAGCGTTCCTCTCTGCGTCACCCCCATCTGGACACAGCCTGTGGAGTGAGAGGTACTCCTGTGCCTTCGGGGATGAGCAGGGATGTTGTATGACATTACTCCTTTGAGGAAGAGATCGGCAGCAGAGTCTTTATACCCCAAAGGTCAACTGGACACTATATAATGAGGAAATAACCTGTTGTGACACAACAGTAATTGAGTCCAAGAGTTCCATTCATCCGCAGGCAGGGGCCAGAAAGGATGTAGATCCTGAGGGTGATGCTGTAAGGCAGTGGAGTGACCCATCATTGCTGTGACCAGCTGTCTAGAAGTGAAAGGTATTGGGGTAGGGGAAAACAACCATTCTTTACTAGAATTACAGCCAGATCACACAGTTAAGCTGCAGAGTGATCATAGCAGCCACTTAAGTGATTAAGCAGCCACAATGCCAACAAGAGTTAGGAGTGAGTTCAGTGGTAGACTGCTTACCCAAGTTGCACAAGGCCCTATGAAATATGCACACAAAAGCCAGGCTGATGCACTTGGGGCCCTTTTCCTCCTACTGGGTTGCCTATCCCAGCCTTGATATGAGGGTTTATGCCAAATCTTATTGTATGTATCTTGTTAGGCTATGTTTGATAGATATCCCTGGATGGGAGGAGTGGAGGGAGGGGAAACTGTGGTCAGGATGTGATAAATAAAAGTTAAAAAGAAAAAAAAGCTAGGCTGAAGAGATGGCTTAGTGAGCAAAGCCCTCATCATGCAAGTATGAGAACCAATCAGAGTTCTTACATTCATATCCTTAATATCCAGGCAGGAATGGCAGGCCAGCTAAGATCCCAGGGCTAGGGAGGCAAAAACAGGTGATCCCTGGAGCAAGTGGGATATGAATCAGTGGGATAAGACAGTTATCAGGCAGCTCTGTGACCCACCTAGGTTCAAGTGAGACACCCTGCCTCCATATATAAGGTGGATAATAATATAAGAAAAACACTCAGTGTAACCTCTGGCCTCCACATGCACAGCACACACTCAGTCTGTTGAAAGGCTTGGGCACTGTTCATACAATCATTCACAACACTGTAGAACATTTAGGGAGTGAGAGACTAGGAAAGCTATATGAAGTAAGTGGGGAGACCACAAACCTGTCATCAAAGTACTTGGAAAGTGGAGGCAGAGGGATCAAGAGTTTAAGAACAAACCCTCTCTACCAAGGTTATTGGGCAGAAGAATCACCAAATAGCCAAGAGTTCTGTATGACAGTTATCAGGCACGTCTGTGACCCACCAGCAACAGATGCTCAATGACTCTACTTTGTTTTCCAGATGAGAAACCATGGAAGGGTCGTCCATGGTGGTTGCGCACTCTGAAGCCACCACCTGCTAGGCCCCTGGGGAATGAAACAGAGCGAGGCCAGCCAGGCCTGAAGCGATCAGTAAGCAGAGAACGCTATGTGGAGACTCTGGTGGTAGCTGACAAGATGATGGTGGCCTACCATGGACGGAGAGATGTGGAGCAGTATGTGCTGGCCATCATGAACATTGTAAGTGCCTCCCCCTTCCTAGGCCTAGAGTCCTGAGGACCTGCAGCTAGCCTGTAAAATGTCAGGGGAAAGGGTATCACACCCTCATTCTTGATCTGCAACCAGGGGCCAGAACAATAAAGTGGAGAGAGGGAAAAATGGGGAAAAAAAGGTCTGTATAGAACCACAAGTGATGGGAAGAAGCTTTGTACCAAAGGTATATGGACAGATGCTCTAGTGGAAGCCATCTATCTACCTGTGCTTAAAATACAGCTCTGTCCCCTTAAGTCATCCTTTCTAATGCTGCAAACCTTTAATACAGTTCCTTATGTTGTGGTGACCTCAACCATAAAATAATTTCATTGCTATTTCATAACTATAGTTTTGCTACTGTTATGAATCATAATGTAAATATCTGATATGCAAGCTATGTGATACATGACCCCCAAAGGGGTAGCCACCCACAGGTTGAGAACCACTACCTTAAGTGCTCTGCCCTTGAGCAAAGCACTTCGTTCTCTGTCTTGAATTAACCATCTGTAAAGACTGAGGTAGACCCAGTGAACAAATAATGCATTCAGAATAGTGTGTGGCAAGCCTAACACACACAGCACTACCATCCCCAAGCTCCTAGCATCTCAGCACTCTGGACACTCTGGAGGCTGAGGAAGAAGGATTGAAAGTCCAAGATGAGCGGGACCTATGGGAAAGACCTTGTATCAAAAAGCCAAAGGAGCACAGGATGTCAGGGGTTCATGGGAAGGTGTAGGGATGACTCAGTGGTAAAGTGCATTTACTACAGAGGACCCAAGTTCAATGCCTAGTACCCACATTGAGCAGCTCATAACCACCACAGCTCCAGTTCCAGGGTATCCTACACCTTTTTTTTGACCAACTCTGCTCACTTGCACTCACATGCACATACTCATGTGCAGACACACATACATACACATAATTAAAAAAATAATAAATCTTTAAAAAGGAAAAAAGAAACAGTGCATAGCTCATGGTAGGTGCTACATGTGCTGCATAAGTGTTTGCTTTGTATAAAAATAAACTTGTAAATAAATAAATAAATAAAACTTGCAGAGGCTGGGGAGCCCATATTTAAAAAATTAAAAAATAAGCTGGGTGGTAGCACATGCCTTTAATCCCAACACTCAGGAAGCAGAGGCAGGCATATCTCTGTGACAGGCCTGGTCTCCAGAACTAGTTCAGGACAGCCAAGACTATGCAAAGAAACCCTTTCTCAAAGAAAGAAGGAAGGAAGGAAGGAAGCCGGCCAGTGAGATGGCTCAACACACCCAGGTGCCTGCTGCCAAGCCTGAGGATCTGAGTTCATCCATTCCCAGAACTCACACCATAGAAGGAGAAAACTGACTAATATAAGTTGTCCTCTGACCTCCCCATGCATGCTATGGCATATGTGCAAATACACACAAATAAATAATCAATTTTTTTTTAATGCTGGGCATGGTGGTACATGCTTGTAATCCTAACAGCTGAAAGAGGGAGACAGGTAAGTAGATCCTTTGGGCCTGCTGGGTGGTCAGCCTTGCCTAATCAGTGTGTTCCAGTTTCAGTGAGAGACCTTATCTCAGAAAAACAAGGTAGAGAGACTGAAGAAGATACCAGCTTTCACTTCTGGCTACCACACACATCCACACACAAGAATACACATGTACATGCACATGCTCAAACACATAGCTGTCAGGTACTCATCAAGGATAGCAATACATTCACAGTCCCACATCTATGGATGCAGTATTCTTGCACACAAGCCCCTACCTACCTATTCATTCATACAGATAACCTCCTTGGCCGGGTGTGGTGGCACATACCTTTAATCCCACCTTTGAAAGGTAGAGGCAAGAGGATCTCTTGAGCTATCCTGTTCTACATAGGACAGCCAGGACTATATAATGAATCCCTGTCTCAGAGAAAACAAAAAACAGATACCCTCATTCCTCCATGTTCAGCTCTATAATCATTCTTTTGTGTCTAGTGGCTGTTGGTTCAAAGACCCTTATAAATGCCTAGGTCTCCAAGTGTTTATCTCTCACATTAGACAATGGAGAATTTCATATAACCTATACACATCCTCCCAAAGACTTTAAATCAGCTTTAGACAGTATTAGAGGTAATAATACTCAAGGAGAAAGTCTGTATGTATTTATTGCATGTGATTTTGTATGTATGTGTGGCATATATATGTATTCATATGTGTGAGGTATGTGCACGTGCATGTAGAAGGCAGAGGTTGTCAGTGGGTGTCTTCAATCACTCTCCATCTCTTTTTTTTTTCTGTTATTATTTTGTACATATAGGTGTTTTGCCTGAATGTCTTGTCCATGCACCATGTCCATGCAAGGTCCTTGGAGACCAAAAGAGGGCATCAGATCCCCTGGAAATGAAATTATTGGCCATTGGAGCTGCCGTGTGGGTGCTGAGATCAAACCTGGGTACTCTAGAAGAGCAGCCAGTGCTCTTAACTCTTGAACTGTTCCTACAGCCCCTCCATCTTATTTTTTGAGGCAAGGTTACAAACTGAACCCAGAGCTCACCAACTGGCTAGGCTGGCTGGTCCAATGGTGGACTCCAGGAGTCTGCCTGTCCCTGCTCCCGTAGCACTACCATTATAGACACGAGTGCTGGGAATCCAAACTCAGACTTTCATGTCTGTACAGCAAGCACTTTACCTACTGAGCCATGTCCCTGACATGCAAATTTTTGTGAGATATTCTTTCTTTCCAACCCCTCCCCTTCCTTTGTCTCCTTCAACAGCATCTTGTGAAGTCTAGACTCAACAATTTATGTAACCGAAACTGGCCTTGAACCAGTTATATCTTCCCACCTCCACCTCCCAAGTACTGGGATTATCTGTGTGCCCCACCACACCCTATTGTTCAGTATATTTAATCTGTGGGTGGCTGAATCCATGGTGCAGAGACCAGGGATACATTGCGCTTCCTATACTCAGTTCCTGTACTAGAACTTGATCAGGGTCCTGTGTCTCTCTGTTCCTCAACTCCCTCCTCTCTTACCAGGGTGTATAATAACTATAATGTTGCCTTCTATAGAGGATAAAGGTTAGTGGTAGAACACACAGCATATAGTAAGATTTGAAGAATGGGTTCTTGTTTCATTGAAGCAAAAGAAAGAAACAAAGGCCAGCAAGATAAAACCAGAGTTCTATCCCCTGGGTCCATATGGTAGAAGGAGAAAACTGACCTCCAGAAGTTGTCTGACTTCCAAGAGTATGCAAGTGTATGCACATACACACATACTTTTAAATTTTTAAAATTAAAGTTTAACAGACTAATAAATGACACACAGTGTTGACAGAACCTTGTCTCTGTGTTTTGTCCCAGTCCCACATCCTTTGCTTGGGCTTTCAAAGTTTTCTAAAATGTATCAGACTTCCTGGGGACTTCCTGTAAGTTAAGGGTAGCCCAAGACTCTCAAGATTCTTACCCAGTCTGATCTCCATCACCATGGTCCACTTAACACTTAGACCACTTCCTCTTCCTGCCTGACTGTTTCTCCATCTCTCTTGCCCTCTCACTACCACCTTCCTGTATTGATGCTCAAATTGGTACCTTCAGATGGTAGAGGAATAAGGACACACGCACAGCGTTCATGCAACCACTGGGCATGTAGGGAGGGGACAAGAACAGGAGATGGAGGACAATTAGAGAAAAACTAGTTAGGATTGGAGAGAGAGTGTGCTGGTAAACAGTGAATACTGGGATCTCAACCTGTGGCACCACCAGGTATGCACCCTGCCATCTGTACATCAGCACCCTCATCTTAGAGGTAGGAATGAAAATAATACCAGCTCATGAATTTATACAGGCAGCACACTTCACCTAGCACCCAGCACACAGTAGGTACTCAAAGCAAAGTACTCTCACTTGCTTTTTCTCTTCAGTTTTAGGGTGGAGGGGCTTGTGTACACAGATGTAGAGGCCAAAAGCCAACACTGGTGTCTTCCTCAGTGTCTCTTCCTCTTTTTATCTGTATAATTTTTATTTATTCCTTGAGAATTTCATATGTATGTATGGTATGGTTTGATCATATCTACCCCTCCACTCTTTCCCCCAACAATTCCTCTTCCCATACTTCCCCCACCATGTCTCCTTCCCAATCCAATTTCGTATACTCTTTTTTCTTTCTCTCTCTCTGTCTCTCTGTCTCTCTCTCTCTCTCTCTCTCTCTCTCTCTCTCTCTTTTTAAATGGAGACAGGGGTTCACTCTGTATCCTTAGCTGGTTTGACATTCTATCTCTGCTTCCTTAGTGCTGGGATTGAAAGTATGCCACCATACCTGGATTGCTTTTGTTTTGTTTTGTTTTTGAGGTTTTTGTTTATTTAACCTACTGAGTCCAACTAATGCTTCCTATATGTGTGTGGGTAACTAAACAGGTGCTACATACCTGAAGAAAACTGCTTCTCCCCTGCAGAAACCATCAACTGGCAGTAACTCCTCAGCTAGGAGTGGGGATTCATGAGCCCCTCCCTCATTGTTCTCTACCTTAGATTTTGAGACAACATCTCTCACTGAATCTGTAACTTGTAGATTCAGCTAGCCTGGCTGGCTAATAGGCTCCCAGGATTCCACCTGTTCTTCAACCACAGCCAGTGCATGCCTTGTGCCTGGCTTTTTTGATTGCTTTTAAATGGGTAATTGAACTCAGGTGCTCATGCTTGCGCAGCAAGCATTTTTGCCAACTGAGCCATCAGCACAGTTCTATCCTTCACTGTTCTGGGCTCCTCTTAAGACTCGGTCTCTCTTGTTTCTTGGAGGTCAGGTTGCCAAACTTTTCCAGGACTCAAGTCTGGGAAACATCGTCAACATCCTCGTCACTCGCCTCATCCTGCTCACGGAGGACCAGGTGGGGATGTGGGGTGTCTCGCCCTTTCTCTGTCCACACCATTGCTGCCTGATGTCTCCAGAGTGGTGGGGCACCCATGCACCTTAACCTTCCCATCCCCAGCCCACCCTGGAGATCACCCACCATGCCGGCAAGTCACTGGACAGCTTCTGTAAGTGGCAGAAATCCATCGTGAGCCACAGTGGCCATGGCAACGCCATCCCAGAGAATGGTGTGGCAAACCATGACACAGCTGTGCTCATCACACGGTAAGGAGCAGGGGGTCTCCAGAGCTGACTCCAGTGGAGCAGGTGGAAAAGGGATCATCAGAATCCAAGGAAAAGGGACAGTTGCTGGTGGAGGATAGAAGGGGCTGGGAACCTTTAAGGAGCCAAGAAGAAAGAATGCTGAGAGCCTGAAAATGAGAGGTTAACATTTGGGCCCTAACAACACACACATTATTCAGTCACTCAGTCAGTTGTGTATTATCAGCATCCCCAAGACCAGGTGATTGGTTCTAGTAGGGGACAGCATGAGGCTTAGGCAAGACTCAACCCTCAGACCCAGTAATGGCATCTTCAACCCATCACTGAAGAAAGTAAGAAGATCAAGAGTTTAAGGTCATCCTTGGCTACCCAGGGAATTCAAGGCCAGCCTGGGCTACATGAGCTTGTCTGCGGTAGTGAGTAGGGGGTGGAGGAAAGGCTTGGATGTAGTTTGGCTGATAGAGTAGATTGAGTAGCATTCGTGATGTTCTAGGTTTAATCTCCGGTACCATAGAAAACCAGGTGTGTTGGTAGGAAGTTGAAAGACCAGCACTTGGTGGGTAGAGGTGGGAAAATCAGTAGCTCAGGGTCATCCATGGCTGTGTGAAGAGTTCAAGTCCTTCAAGGGCTACAAAAGGCCTTGCAGCTCACATGCATGTGTACTTGCATGCACACGTGCTGTTGTCCTCTACTCCAGAACTGAGGACTATGGCATCAGCCAAGGAGGCTGCCCAGCCCTCTCACTGCCATCTGTTTCCACAGCTATGACATCTGTATCTACAAGAACAAACCCTGCGGCACTCTAGGTATTACCTCCCGTCGGTCGCTGGCACCATTGGAGGGTGGCCTTGATCCTGGGGTGAGACCTCCCGGGGTGGATAGAACTTAGCCAGTACAGCCTTGGGTCCCTTGACCCACCCCACATTCCCATTTCCCAGGCCTGGCCCCCGTGGGTGGGATGTGTGAACGTGAAAGGAGCTGCAGTATCAATGAAGATATCGGCCTGGCCACAGCGTTCACCATTGCCCATGAGATCGGGCACACGTGAGGCCAGGGGACACAGGATAGGGGAGGATGAGAGAAGCTGGGTGGGTTCCCTCAGTGCCTAGCAGAGCTGACATCCCTCTCCTCAGATTCGGCATGAATCACGATGGTGTGGGGAATGGCTGTGGGGCCCGAGGTCAGGACCCAGCAAAGCTCATGGCTGCCCACATCACCATGAAGACTAATCCATTCGTGTGGTCATCATGCAGCCGTGACTACATCACCAGCTTTCTGGAGTGAGGACGGGCCACAGTCGTGTTGGGGCTGACTCCCCAACCCCACATAACCCTGAGGCCATGGCCTTGCAGCCCTTTGGCATGACAGCTGTTTCCTTCTAATCACAGCTCGGGCCTGGGGCTTTGCTTGAATAACCGGCCTCCCAGACAGGACTTCGTGTACCCGACGGTGGCTCCTGGCCAGGCCTATGATGCTGATGAGCAGTGCCGATTCCAGCATGGAGTCAAATCGCGTCAGTGTAAATACGGGGTAGAGAGAGCCTTCCTGCTTTCCTTCCTGGGAAGGGGAGGCGGCCGCAGGGTGGGAAGCTTCACCTGGACACCCTCTCGGGGAAGTAGAGGGACAAGATAGCAAGGAAAGGGGTGAAATGAACTCCCTCCCTCTAGGGACGTGGGAGGACCAAAGTGTGTGGAGCATCCACACGCCAAGCAAACCAACAAAGATTGAGAATAAGATTGTGATTCTGGGCTTGGTGGGGAGACTCGGTCAAGAAAAGATTTGCTTTGCAAGCCTAAGGTCCTGCGTTTCATCAACAAAACCATATATAAGCTAGTTGTGGTGGTGCATGTTTATAAACCAGGCATTAAGGAGACAGGGGTGGGTAGATCCCTGGGGCTCACTGGCCAGCCAGCCCACTTGGCAAATTTCAGATTTGGTGAGAACAGGATGGATAGCTACTGAGGAACAACTGTGGAGGTTGACCTCTGGCCTCAACATGCCTGTGCCCCATGCATGCATCCATGACTACACCACACACAGAATGGGATGGCTTACATGTCCAGGCAGCTAATTTGAGGGCTAGGCTAAGGAGAGCCCCCTTCCGTTCCACACTAAAGGCCACTTGTGGGCTGCAGCAACACCTAGGTTCTAAGGCCTCTAGCTAGGTAGTTCTGAGTAACACATCCAGACTTCTAGGTGGAAATAGTTTCCCTAGAGATGGGGCTACTACTTCATTTGGCAATGAACTGAAGAGAGCCTTCCAGGAATTCTGGTCATCTTTCCTATCTTCCCTGAGGTTCAGACTCTCAAAGTTCCATCTTGGCATCAAGTCAGTGAGTAGGGGCAGGGTTGAGAGGGGTGGCTCAGACCTTTACTTCCTGCACTCAGGAGGCAGAGGCAGGTGGATATCTGTGAGTTTGAAGTCAGTCTGCTTGTCTGAGTTCATAACATAACAACTTCCAGGCCTGTTAGTGTTATATACAGTGAGACCCCATCTCAGAAATATAAGTTGAGTAACTGGGAAGATGACTCAGTGGGTAAGACCACTTGCTATATAAACACAAGTGTCTCGGTTCAAAGTGCCAGCAGCACCCACATGAAAAAGCTGAGTGTAGCCATCTATCCCTAGCACCCCTAGTACTGTGGGGGGGTAGAGACAGAATTACTGAAACTTGCTAGCGCTCTGTTCAGTGAGAGACCCTGTCTCAAGGGAATAAGGCAGACAGTGATAGAGTGATGTACCAGAAGAAAAATAAGTGAGCTGGGGTGCAAGGGATCCCACTCCCAGCTTCCACTCCCCACTCCCAAAAGCTGGAGATCCGCTGGCTTCTTACATTGGCTATAAGTTCAGCCAGTTAGCCCCTCCTCTGCTCAGCTCTGTCATGTCCTTAATCACTTTCTCTTACCCCTTTCAGCCATAGCCCTAGAGACCCCAGCCCAGCTTCAGTCTTCTTCACTGTCCACTGGAACAGTACACAGCCATTCCCAAGATTGATGCAAAAGAGAACAGGTGGATGTCAAACTATTCCTCACTTCCTCGCACTGTAAGACCAAGAAATACATCCTGAAGCAAGCTGTATTTTGACATTTTTTACTAAGACAAGAGTCTCACTATGTAGGCCTGGCTGGCCTGGAACTTGCTGTGTAGACCAGGCTGGACTCACACACCCAGAGATCACATGCACATTCACTTGCTGCTGGGATCAAAGGTCTGTGCCAGACATTTTTACTCCTGCTCCCACCCCAACATTAATTTGACTGGTCACCATAGCACCTTTTGAGGAATTCTGGACCCACCTTTGAATGTCTTCTATATCCTAGACCTTAACAAGAATGATAGTAGTTGGTGCTTACTGAACATTTAGGGTGTGCCAAGCATGAGGTAGATCATCCCATTTAAACTCCCAACAAACCTATTACCCAAGCAAAAGATGAAGACACTAGGCTTCTGGAGGGTAGTGTGTATGTGCCTGACCAGAGTTATAAGAACACAAATTGCTGTACTCTGAACATAGATTTCTCTTTTAAGTCAGCATTTTGCTTCAGTGTTTAAAATTCCCTGTGTGGAAGGCACACATACATGTGGAAGCCAGAGAATTACCTCTGGGAGTCAGATCTACCCTAGGTTCTAAGAATCAAACTCAGGCCATCAGGGCAGTTTTACCTACTAAGCCATCTTGCTAGCATAGCTATCTGTCTCTCCCAGTCTCTTTTAGATTTATTTGTATTGTTTATGTGTTTGTGTGCATGTGTATTCATTCACACACAAGTGACTGGAGGCCAGAGGGACATCAGATCCCTCAGAGCTGAAGTTACTGGCGTTTGTGAGCTGGGAACCAAACTCTGGCCCTCAAAATAAGCAACAGGTGCTGTTAGCTGCTGACCCATTTCTTCGCTCCTACACCACACTCCTAGACCACTCTTTGACACCATATTTTACAAAAGGATTATTGTGGGGTGGAACTAGCAGAATCACAAACTTGATATGGGACTTTTTGAAACAAGGTCTTTCATTGGCCTGAAACTCATCTGTTAGACCAACCTAGCTGGCCACAGAGCCCAGGGATTCCCCTTCAATGCTAAGAGCATACAAACAAGTGCCACCACACCTAGCTTTGTTTGTTTGTTTAGTGGCATTTAAGATTGTATGCATATGAGTGTTTTTCATGTGTCTGGTCCCTGCAGAGGTCAGGAAACAACCAGAGGTTGGATCCCCTGGAATTGGAGTTATGGAGACATTACGTGGGTTTTGGGACATGAGCCCAGGTCCTCTGCAACTGTAACAATTGTTCTTACCCACCGAACCATCCCCAGCTCCTTTTTTTTTTTTTTTTTTTAAATAATTTATTTTTTTTCTTCAAGTTACATCTCAATCACAATCCCCTCCCTACTCCCCCCTCCACTCCCACCCTTCCACCCTCCTCCCCCTCAACCCCCCCATCCTCTTCCCTTCTTTTTTTTTTAGTTTAAGGTATTTATTTTTCCCCCCAACAGCTCTCCCTTTCAGACCAAATAATGGTTCTTTTTCTTATAACTATAAATACAATACAAAACAACAGAAATAAATAGGCCACGATTATAAGAGTTATATGGCTTAGCATACATTCCCAATGTCCAGTCCATATGTATTTGGCACCTGACTTTAACATTCTATTATCTAAGCATCTCCATGAGTTTAAAGTTCTATATCTAACTCAGCTTTCTTACTAACTTGCCTCATAATTTTAAAAATATCTTCTTAGATCCAGAACACCCTCTTGATTCCTAAACAACTCAAAATTTAACTATGAGACTCTAGCTATCTATTCTTCAACCACCTCAGAGACCTGAGAGGGATAAATATATCTGATTACATAGGAAGTGCAGGGCCTGCAGCTTCCAAAACTAAAAAATGACATACCAGTGGCTGCCTGGACAGTTCCCATTTTCTCTCCATACATTACAGCATCAATCTTCAGCCATTTGGCCCCATTTCTCTGACAGACATTGGTTGTAGAGCAGGAATTATGAAGGACTTACCTACCTTGTCTTGGCAGAGCTAGGCTGTCGACTTATCTGCTTCCAAGTTTTGTCCTTTTTGGACAGAAGTCTGTCTACAGTTGAAGCAAGTGGTTTTTCTTGCCAAGAGAATGGCTTACCACCAATTCAATCATCTCCCACTGGAGATTCTTCGATGCTCATCTTCTACTTGGAGTAATATAGGGGGTGCTGTCAGGAGCTGACATGTCTCGATATCAAGAAATCTTAAGAAAACATCTTTGAATGCCATATTCTGCAGATCTCTTGAGGTTTTTGAAGATGCCCTATCTATCTCTTATATTTAGATAAGCAAATATTGCTTGTCTCTTAGCAACTTGATTTCTGAGTAGCTTAGAAAATAACTGTGATAGACTGTCATAGTAACTAACAAAATGACACGTTTTCATGACTATTAGTTTCCGTTTCTTAATTATCCTAAACAGTTTATGTCGGTTGGTAGC
>CAJQZJ010032834.1:9083499-9116348 GCA_907164525.1 Lophiomys imhausi
CTATGCAGGCAGGGAGCTCCATCCACAACAGATGCCGGCCTCAGTGCGCCTGTTGCTGACTGCCTCAGATGCTTGGGTGCTAGGGTGAGTGACCCACCTGCCCCAATATTTGTGGAGAACACACCGTCACGGGCTCTGTTTGCAGGCAGTCTTGGCTCCTAATTGCTTTGCTGTGACTGCGTTAGGTCTCTGCCTCTCCGCTACAGTGCACACTGTGCCACCATGTTGGAAACTCCGGAAAAAAATATTCTCACTTACCTTTGCTCTTGTGGTGCGGCTCGAGTGCAGGCTGGATATCGGGCAGACAGGCGGGGCCGCTGGTCTGTGGCTGGAGCCGTGGGCTGGATCCGCTCCTGGGCTAGATCTCTAGCCAGAGCTCCTCTCCAGACCGGTGACCGAGCTGGCTGATCTCAGGGTTGTGTTCCCGGGAACTGCGTGGGCTGTTTTACCTGGTGACCGGTCTCAATGTTCGCTGTGGGAATTCAGACACCATCTGTGTTTCACTGTAGGCTAGGGGACCTCACATTCACTCCACAATGACTAATCTCATTCACCTACTACTCAGATGCATTGCTCTATGGTCGGCGCCATCTTGGATCCTCTATCCCCAGCTCCTTTACGTGGCTTTTTCACGTGGGTTCTAGGGAATAAACTCAGGTTCTTATGCCTGTGTGGCAAATTCACTAACTGAGCTATCTCCCCAGACCCTGACCTTTTATTTGGGGGGGGAAAATTTTTTCCTGGCATAGTAAAAAATCATTTGCTATGTGTAAATGGGTTGATAGGAGCTGGGCTGAGCTGGAAGTGTGCTTGCAGCATGTATGAATGAAGCCTGGGTTCTAGTCAAGCACGTAGGAGGTGAAAGGTCAGACGTTCAAGGTCATCCTTAGCTACATCGTCAGATGAAGGCCAGCCTGGACTACAAATGGTCCTTGCTGAAAAATAAGAATAATTGGTTTATATGTGTAGAGCTTAGTTCCTGGTCAAGCATTGTCTGTGTCCATTGTTATCCAATCAGGATATTTATGTAAACTGTCTTGTTGATATTGTCAGAAAGCAGTTGTTGGGCTGACTGTCTTGCAGATGGAAAAACAGGTCCAGATAAGGGCTGTGAATTGCAAGTCAGTGGCAAGTTGAAATCTCCTGGAGTGGCCTAGGAATTATTACATTCACGAAAGTGCCTCCTTGTGAAGTGGAGGTCAAAAGCAGGGCTGAAATGAGTACATCTTAAGGAGTGTCAAAGTGGGTTCGAAGCTGAAATAGTCTGATATTTTTATAAGTGGCCATGAAAATGCAAGGCAAGTAAAGACAGAAAACCTGACATGTCCCTATGAGGGACAGAAGTCAGGTACTCTTGGTGTGTGTGTGGAGGGGGGCGTTGAAGGAGTGTTTTTGAGGTGTATGTGCAGATATCTCTTAGGCTGACCCTAGAAGGTTATCTTCTTAACCATTTGCTTAGTTCAAACCCAAGTCTCTCATTGCCTGAAACTCAGGGATTGGCTTAGAAGGCTTCTCTGTTCAGAGAGGATTACACATAGCTCCTTGGATACAATGATTCTGAGAGGGTAGAATGGTAGAAAGGCTAGAGAAGGGGACATTTGGCCATACCTGAACCTGATGGGGCGTTTCTCCAGGGATGCTAACCTTGACCTAAAGGGTCAGGACAGCTTTCTGGGATTGTTCAGCCTTGTGCAACAATTAAATGGTCTGAGCCAGTCCAAGCAAGATTCAGAGGAAGTAGAGGAATGACCCACAGATTTAGTCAGATCCTGCCCAGTCTTGAACCTGCCACATACACTCACTCATAGCTGGAAAAAAAATATACAAATGAAACTCTTGCCCTGAGCCAGCTTTTCAAGTTGTCCTCTCCTGTGTTGTTTTCCTGGCCCAAAAAAGTAAAAATACTTCCTGTCCTCCATAGTAGGTCCCAGATTTTGGAAGAATTGGAAATCAGTAAAATACAATGCCTTCTTCAAAGATCAGGGTTACACTAGACTGTCCCACAGAAGTGGTATTGACATCTAGCGAGTAACTGTTGTTCTCTTCTGTAAAACTACATTTTATCTATTTTGGGTGTGTTTATTCCACAGCATGTATGTGGAGATCAGAGGACAAATTTCAGGAGTCATTCCCTCCTTCCACCATGTGGATCCTGGGAATTGAACTCAGGTCTTTAGGTTTGGCAAATGACTTTATCTAATGAACCATCTTCACAGCCTGGAGGGGGGGACCTTGTCTTTCTACGTCTTAGTTTTTCTTGCACTGAACTAGGGGTCACAATGGCCAAAGGAGTTTTCATAGCAAGTATAAGTGTCCCATACATACTGACAACAGAGGCCATGATCCCAAAGGGGAATCATTAAGGCCCAGGAAAGTACTGGGTCCCTCAAGGCATGCCTGTGGGATGACAATGGGCCTGAGAGGTCTCCTCCATTCTACAGGAAGTCTGCAGTGAGTTGTGGTGTCTGAGCAAGAGCAATCGTTGCATCACCAATAGCATACCAGCTGCCGAGGGAACGCTGTGCCAAACACACACCATCGACAAAGGGGTGAGCACCAGCCAAGAGCCTTCCGTGGGCCCTGCCCACCTTGCATGAGGCCACAGCCCCTGGCACCTCAAGCCCCACATTTGTTTAATAGGCCCGGGTACTGTTTCTGCTTAAGCCACGTCTGTTACTTGAACAGTGATAGCTCCTTAGCCATGCCTCTGGTTTCAAGCTGTGACCCAATGTATCAGACCACCCTACCTTAAGATCCAGCCTCTCCTCGTGTCCCCCAGAAGGGACTGTACCTGTAATTTGGGGGATGATAGATAGAGGAGAGGCATCGAACCCAGAGCTCTACAAAGTCACACTCATCCCTTTCCCCCCATCCCAACTTCTCCTTTCTTCCCCCCCCCCACCCCCCCAGTGGTGCTACAAACGAGTGTGTGTCCCCTTTGGGTCTCGACCAGAAGGTGTAGATGGGGCCTGGGGCCCATGGACTCCATGGGGTGACTGCAGCCGGTCATGTGGTGGTGGTGTGTCATCTTCCAGTCGTCACTGCGACAGCCCCAGGTTAGCCTTTGGGACCCTTTCCTCATAATGAGGCCACCCTCAACCTCTAACACCCCCTGCCTCATCTCTGTCCACTGTCCCCTGCTCCTTCCAGGCCAACCATTGGAGGCAAGTACTGTCTGGGCGAGAGACGGAGGCACCGATCCTGCAACACCGATGTGAGTTTTCCAAGTAACCCTTCTCTGAATCCTCTGTGGTCCTGCCCCAGCCACCCTTGCCTGCCCTGTCCTATCTGTCACCCTTCCTCCATCCCAGCACCTCCCTTGTCATCTAGTATTCAAATTGTTTCACTACAGAAATCAGTTCCGTCAAAATAATTGCCCTCACTCCCCCCCACTCCAAATACAGTTTAGTACCTTCACCCTTCACAGTTCAGTTACCCTCAGAATCTAGCCTCATTGCATTTGTTCTCATGAAACCACCATCTCATCCAGGGCCTTGCCACCATCCTTCTAAAGTCCATTGAACATATCCCCTCATCACAGTTGTTCTTTGGAGCTTCCTGCTGGTTCCTCCTTAAATGTTGGAGTTTCCTGTGGCTGAGGATGACTCTATTACCTAATTTATGGAGATGTTTAGGTGTGTAGGCCAATAAGCCAGAGGAAGGGAAGCTCAGAAGTCAGGAAGAGCTGCTTTGGAATGAGCAGTGGCCTTTGAGTTCCCCTGTATAGGGATTATCAGAGCATACTCATGCCCTTCACGTTAAGAAAGAATTCAGTCCTTTCCCCCAACCAGCTCCATCCTATACCTCCTGTCTTAAGAAAAGTTTGAACTCAGAACCCAAGCACCTACTCCCAGCTCAGCCTTAACTTAATGAATCACCCAGTTCCCATCTCATAAGCCGGGTATGGTGGTGCACACCTATGATCCTAGCACTTGACTGAGGAGGATTACAAGTTTGAGGCCAAACTAGCCTACATACAGAAAGAGCCTATCTCAAAAATAAATACCCAGGGGCTGGGAAGATGATTTACTTGGTAAAGTGCTTGTAATTCAAGCATGAGGACCAAAATTCAGGTGTCCAGCCCCCAAACATGAACACAAACATAAATATCCATACATACACAAAACATCTCATGTACATTCGTAGCTGGAGTGGACCACCATCCATTCTCACCTGGACTCTTGGCTCTGGTCTCATTCATCTGACTCAGGCCATTCTGAACTACACTTTTCTCCCATAACTTCTTCCTCACACCTGCCCCAGGACTGTCCCCCTGGCTCCCAGGACTTCAGAGAAATGCAGTGCTCTGAATTTGACAGTGTTCCTTTCCGTGGAAAATTCTACACATGGAAGACATATCGAGGAGGTGAGTGAGACTCCCAGAGGCTGTGGGACCATTGAGAATAGCAGCAGTTGGCTTATAGACTCACAGAGCCGTTATCATTTGCCCAAGGAAACAGTTGTCGTTTCTACAACTCAGTCCTTGATATAACTCAATGGTGCTTTATATGTAGGGAAACTTCCCTGTTCCCTCTGCCTATGGAGTCTAGGGTCTGTTGCTCTTGTCCTTACCTCCCCTCAGGCAGGGAGTTCCAGGGTAACCTGGCTCCAGGTCTGATGGGGCTATGCCCCCCAGGGGGCGTGAAGGCCTGTTCACTGACTTGCCTAGCAGAAGGCTTCAACTTTTACACGGAGAGAGCAGCAGCTGTGGTGGATGGGACACCCTGTCGCCCTGACACAGTGGACATTTGTGTCAGCGGCGAGTGCAAGGTATAGGAGACTCCCAGGGAGGAAGAAGAATAATTTGGGGAGAAGTTTAGAGGAGGGAGACATCTCCATGAGACCATGAACACCACCCTTGTCTTCCTGTGTAGCATGTGGGCTGTGACCGGGTCCTGGGTTCTGATCTCCGAGAGGACAAATGCCGAGTGTGTGGAGGTGATGGTAGTGCCTGTGAGACCATTGAGGGGATCTTCAGCCCAGCTTTGCCAGGAACTGGTAGGACTCCTTCCTTCTACTACACTCTTGTTGCTAGGATCAGGATTAGGCTCATTATACTAGCCAAGACCAGTAATTCCTTAGATTTGGGGATCCTGTGCTGAGATTAAAGGCATGTGCCACTACCCCAGAAAAAAAAAAACAAAGAATTAACTCTATAATTTCAACTTTATTTTTACATAATTAGTAAGTGATTTTTAAAATTGAAGTTTAAAAGAGAAAGTATATGGCTCCTGAAGAACAGGATCCCCAGGCTGACCTCTGACCTCCACATGCACACATACATGTACCTGAAAACCCATGAACACACACACACAAAACAGAGAAAAAAAAAGATAGGAAAGAGTTAGATTTAGAAGCTTAGATGATAGGGTGTTGGCCATTCATGGTTCTGGGATACGCAGTAGAAAGTAGAGATTCCATGTAGACATCCAGGTGACCTGGGATAGGAAATAACTGTATCTAAGGAGAAATGTTGACAGAACCAAAAAAGGCATTGGGTTTGGAGATAGGGTGAAGATCTCAAAGGATGTTGAAGTGATAAGAGAACAAGGAAAGAGAGATGGAAGACTGAGGTGTTCTTAGGCCTAAGAATGCAGATCCCAACCCCTGGAGTGTCCACAGCACCAACTGCCTTGGTGGTAGGATACTGACTAGGCTAGGAAACAGAAATATAGCCCAAAGTGCAGAAGATTGCAGGATCTCACACAAAGGACAATATGGGTGTCCAGACATAGAAGCTAAGAATCTTGAGAACACAAGTCAGCAAAGATATAGTGGTCACATCTGGGTAGTCAGTGGTGAAGCCTTGTGGAAGACCAGCTCTGATGCTCAGATCTCATTGTCACCTGTATGAATTGTGACTTCCATGGTAACATTTTCCCTCTGGCCGTAGCCCAACCTCACTGCTCAATGAGACATGAGGAATTAGATCTACCCATTCTAAGAGGCAGTCAAGTTTGGGTTCAAATCCCAGCCAGCCACTTCTTATCTGTAGATCCATGGTGAGCTGCATAGCTTCCTTTAGCCTCGGTTTTACAATCTGTAAAATGAACACAATGAGATAGTTTCGTCAGTAAAGTGGAAGCATGAGAACTTACCTTCAATCCCCAGGACCCAAACAGTGGAAGGAGAAAACACTTCTGAAAATTGTCCTCTGATCTATATACACCATGGTACCTATGTACCTTCTGTCTCTCTCTCTCTCTCTCTGTCTCTCTGTGTGTGTGTGAGAGAGAGAGAGAGACAGGTTCAAGTGAGTTTTAAGTGTGTAGCATGGAATGGCTAGCTGCAGTCATCAAGTGTGAAGGATGAGGGTCACAAGTGAATGTGGAGGCAGGCTGAGTAGGTGACAGCTGAACTCTACCACGCAGGGTATGAGGACATCGTCTGGATCCCCAAAGGGTCTGTCCACATTTTCATCCAAGATCTGAACCTGTCCCTTAGTCACCTTGGTAAGCAAAGACAGAGGGATGAGAATTGTGATTGCATGGGAGTTGGAGGGCAGGCAGAGTGACTTCAGTTCTGACTTCTGTGCTCCACCCTAGCCCTAAAAGGGGACCAGGAGTCTCTGCTACTGGAGGGGCTACCCGGGACCCCTCAACCTCACCGCCTTCCCCTGGCTGGAACCACATTTCATCTACGACAGGGGCCAGACCACACCCAGAGCCTAGAAGCCCTGGGACCCATTAATGCATCTCTCATCATCATGGTAACAATGAGGCTGGGGGCAAAGTACAGAAGGACCTGAGTATGCTATGGGGATGGGGCTTACAGTAACACCTCCAGTGACTTCCCTGTACCTCCAGGTGCTGGCCCAGGCAGAGCTGCCTGCTGTCCGCTACCGCTTCAACGCACCCATTGCCCGGGACGCACTGCCTCCCTACACCTGGCACTATGCCCCCTGGACCAAATGCTCGGCCCAGTGTGCAGGCGGTGAGGCCAGGGTGTGGGACAGGGCCATCACTGCAGCCAACCTGAGTTTCTCTGGTCTGGCCAGGGCTGATTGGGTTTCTCCCTTCCCCCAGGCAGCCAGGTACAAGTGGTAGAGTGCCGAAATCAGCTGGACAGCTCAGCGGTGGCCCCACACTACTGCAGTGCCCATAGCAAATTGCCCAAGAGGCAGCGTGCCTGCAACACAGAACCATGTCCACCAGAGTAAGTGTCCTCTGTGGGGCAAGGTAGCTCGGGGTCGGGTGGGAGCGTTCTCTGCAGTCAGGGTGGGAGAGTGGAAAGTGAGTGGGTCACTGAAGAACTGCAGTACAATAGGATGAGTCCTGCAGTTATGGGGCTCACTGGGTCAAGGGGTTAAATGCTCACAGAATGAGGATCAAAGCCAGATTGTCAGCTGGATGTAATAGTTTATGTTTGTAATCCCAGCACTTGGGAGGCTAAGGAAGAAGGGTGAAGAGTTTAGGGGAATGGCACTGGTGCTCTTCCAAAGGACCCGGGTTCAGATCCCAGCACCCACATGGCAGTTTGTAACTGTCTGTAATGGGCAGGCGTGGTGGCACATGTCTTTAATCCCAACACTAGGAAGGCAGAGGCAGGTGGATCTCTGAGTTCAAGGCCAGCTTGGTCTACAGAGTGAGTTCCAGGACAGCCAAGTCTACACAGAGAAAAACCCTGTCTCGAAAAACCAAAAAAAAAAAAAAGAGTTCAGGGGCCAACCAGGATTACCTAATAAATTGGAGGCCACCCTGAACTACATAATATCTTGTCTTAAAAACCAATGAGCAGGGAATTTGAAAAATGGCTTAGTAGTTAGGACCACTTGCTTCTTAACTATGAGGATCTCAGACACCAGGGTCTGTGTTGGGTGGATATCACAAATGCCTGTTACTCTAGCTCCAAGAGAACTTCTGTATCCTCCACAAGTACCCACATGCACATGTATGCACACACTCACATAGACATACACACAGATAAACACATAAATAAAAATAAGTACAGGAAGACACTCAAGGTCACCTGTCACCACAAGTGCACACATGTTCATTCATATACATTCATAAACATAAAAAAAACAAAGCAAAATGTAATTGTTCTACAGTCTGAGTGACTGTGCTCTGTCATCAAGCTAATAATACCCCAAGAAATGAGTTTTCTTTAGATCCCTACCTCCTATCTGAGGTCTGGATATAGGGCTGGTGATCTATGAGGGAGAGTTCCCACCTGCCCAGTGCCAGTTTAGAAAGACTGGTATCTTCAAGTGGGGAAGCTCTCTGGTTGCCCTGCTCTGTCCAGCACTCAGACCTGTCCCTCCACCGTCACAGTTGGGTTATAGGAAACTGGTCACGCTGCAGCCGTAGCTGTGATGCTGGTGTTCGAAGCCGCTCGGTGGTGTGCCAGCGGCGGATGTCTGCTGCAGAAGAGAAAGCCCTAGATGACAGTGCCTGCCCACAGCCTCGCCCACCTGTGCTGGAGGCCTGCCATGGCCCCATGTGCCCCCCTGAGTGGGCAGCCCTGGACTGGTCTGAGGTCAGCTTCCACCTTTCTTCCTACCCAACCCACTCACAGTGCAGAAAGCACACAGGAACTGGGCTGTCCATGTGGAAAAGTTCCTGAGGCAACCTTGCCCGCCCTACTGTTAGCATGCTCAAAAGAAGTACATTATAGGTCACAAAGCTTTTGGACTTGGTCTGGCCCATTGCATATAAAAGGTGGTCCCAGTCAGGGCCGGGTGGTAGGGCTTGGGGGTGACACAGTAGCAGAGACTGGGCTGGAACACAGCCCAAGGGCCACCAGCTATGTGTCCACTCCTTGTGTCACACTGGCATAGCACCCTGCCTATCCACTGAATATAAAACAGCCCCTCCAACTGCAGTGCACGCCAAGCTGTGGGCCTGGCCTTCGACACCGAGTAGTCCTTTGTAAGAGTGCCGATCAGCGGTCCACCCTGCCACCGGGGCACTGCCCTCCAGCAGCCAAGCCACCGTCCACTATGCGATGCAACCTGCGCCGCTGCCCTCCTGCCCGCTGGGTGGCCAGCGAGTGGGGTGAGGTAGGTGGGCTCTGCCCTGTGGGATAAGGGTGAGAACAGTAGTCTTAAGGGGATGACTCCCTGGCTCTCTCTTCAGTGTTCCACACAGTGTGGGCTTGGCCAGCAGCAGCGCACAGTGCGCTGCACCAGCCACACTGGCCAGCCGTCTCGAGAGTGCACCGAGGCCCTGCGGCCTTCCACCATGCAGCAGTGTGAGGCCAAGTGTGACAGCGTGATGCCTCCTGGAGATGGCCCAGAAGGTATGTGGGCCATGGGGACAAAGGGCACCAGGCTTTGAGAATCTACAACTAAGCATGGGCCAGGTTTCCTGATTATCAGTCCTTAAGATTCTATTACAATTTTACTTACTGTTTTGTATGATTCAGGGGTGAGATGGGTTCTCATCCACCCTGGGCCCCCTGGGAAGGTCAGAAGGCAACTTGTAGGGCCATTGATTCTGTCTTTTATCATGTGGGTCTTAGATTCAAACTCAGATCTCCTATTACCTGGGTTGATAATCCAACTCAATATAAAACCAAGGATGACCTTGAACTCCTGATCCTCTAGCCTCCGTCTCCCAAGTGCTAGGGTTACAGGACTTCACCACCATACCCAGTTTTTGCAGTACTGGGGATGGTAGCCAAGGCTTGGCACAGCTAGGCAAGGCTTGGCTCTACCACTTCAGCTTCAGTTCCATCCCCGCTCGGGCACTGTTGATGTTTTGGGCCACATAAATCTACACTGTGATTTGTTTACATTTCTGGCCTCTACCAACTAGACAGTGGTAGTCCTTACCACACTCAATGATTATATAACTGTCTCTATATCAGACCCCATGTGCCCACCACTGCTTTTATACTATACCTTTTTTTTTTAACTTAAGCAATTTTTTTTCATTTTCATTTATTTTTGTTTGTTTTATCACTTTGAGACAAGATCTCATGGAGCCCAGTCTGACTTGACCTTGCTATGTAGCCAAAGATGACCTTGAGCTTCTTGTCCCAAGTGCTAAGATTACAAGCATTCACTATCACACGCAACTGGTTCTTTTTATTAAATCGGGCCTTGCTCAAACTCCAGGGTCAAGCAATCCTCCCAATGATGGGCCATTGCACCCAGCTGTGATTTTGTTGCTGCTGTTAGTAAATTCAGTTTTGATACAGGGAGTTGAGAATTTTATTTCCAACTCTAAAACTAAATGACAGTGGTTCAACTTCCAATATTGTGTTAATCAGCTGATCTGTGAAGAGTGCAAATAATACATTCATTATAAAAGAAGTGCTACATGAGAGATATGGAGCCTATTAACAACCACATACCACTGCTAAGCAGAAGCTTGTATCCATGGTCCCCAGCAGAGGTTGTTAAATATCATGGGTTTCATGTATGCGAGGTGAATGTTCTTTTGATGAGCTATTGTCTGGTCTTTAAATATACAAATTCTTTGAGCTGAGTTCAGCCTTTGGCTTATTGAAAAGGTAAAGGAACCTCGTCTGGTGGTGGCCTCAAACACTTACTCTCTCTTGGCATCAAAAGGATCACAGGTCTATCATTTTAGTTATTGGGGTGGCCAGGGAAGAAGGATTGCACATTCAAGACCAGCCTGTTCTACCTGCCTGAGCAAATATATAATTATACAAATATTTATATACACACACACACACACACACACACACATATATATAACTCAGAGTACTGGCCCAACATGCTCAAAGCCTGACAAGCTCAAAGTTCAATCTCCAGCGAAGGAAAAGGGGGAATCCTAGAATTTAAAAATATATATATATTTTTCTCACTAATAATGTTTTAGGCAGCTCCAGATGCTGTACTCAAAATCCTCAAAACAAAAAACCAGGAGCCAAGGGGACCAGTGAAATGGTTCGGCCAGTAAATGGTGCTTGTAGCACCACCTTGGTGACCTGAGTTCAATCCCCAGAATCCACATAAAAAGGGAAAGAGAATCAAATCCACGAAGTTGTCCCCTGACCCCCACAGGTGTGCTATGACAAGCACACCTGTACAACCACATCATACACAGAATAATAATAAACAAACAACAGATCCTTAAGAATAGGCTGGTGATGGAAGCATGATTATAAACTCCCCTTGAAGGGCCAGGAAACTGATGGACAGTAGAGCAACGTGTCCAGGTAGAGCTCACGACTGCTGGGAGGACAATGGACTCTGATATCTCTTTCTACTCCCCTCCCCTCCCTCTCCCCCTCCCTTCTCTCCTGCCCCTTCCCCTACTACTGCAGAATGCAAGGATGTGAACAAGGTGGCCTACTGCCCCCTGGTGCTCAAATTTCAGTTCTGTAGCCGAGCCTACTTCCGCCAGATGTGCTGCAAAACCTGCCAAGGCCGCTAGGGCACCTGGAACCAACCCGGAGCACAGGCTGAGGCAGGGGAAACTCCACTGGAGAGGGCCTGAGGGAGGGGGGGCTGGGATTGAAGGGTAATCTGCAGTTGAAAGTTATTTATTGGGTAACCCCTGTGGGGCTCCTGGGTAAGGGGGTGGAGAAGAGCTGGCTACCCCAGGGACCCTCTTCAGCATCTTGCCCAGTTGACAGGGAAGGAAGAGGACTGCCCCTTGTTGCACACATCTTTAAGTCCCCAATGCTCCCCCCCCACCCTTTGATCGGAATATGTACTGTGAAGAGTGGGGGTGGGGAGGGGGTATACTGGTGCCCTGCCCCCAGCACTGTTCTATCCCTCCACTCTGAGCTGGGGGGAATTTATATCTGCTATGGGGAGTGTGATTAATACCGCCTCCCTGTGGCCCTCCCCCAGACTGACCAAGGGGAAGATCTACCCCAACCTCTGCCCTGCCTGCCCCAGGGGGGGAGCCAAACATCCAGGCCACCCCCCCATCATGGTGCTACAAGCCCTGCCCTGGGGCCCACACACTCCACCAAGAAGCCTTACATTAATAAAGTTCTGTCTTGTGTAGATTTCTGCTTATGAGTGGGTGTGTCTCTCTGTATAGGCATCCCATCCAGACCCTACCCTAAGATCAAAAGGGACCAGAGCCAGGGTTGGCAAGATGTCTCAGTGGATAAAGGCACTTGCTGCCAAGCCTAAATTTAATCCCTAGGTAGGACCCGCATGGTGGAAGGAGAGAACCAACTCCTATAGGGTTGTACTCTCCTTCCACAAGCTTGTCACAGTGTGTGCCCCCCACACACACATAAATGAATGATTAAACAAACAAAGCTTTTTGAAGAGGTAGGTAGTCCACTTCTTATTGGGTCATCCTTGGCAGAAAGAAAGGACTTTGGCCACTACAGATAAAAACCTCATTTTAAGACAAAAGCACAGTTTCTAGCAGAAGCTAATGAAGTTCCAGTCCTTTTGTGCTTCCAACCAAATGTGATCCTTCTGCTTCCTTTTTGCAAGTTGAGTTATGCTAATGACCCTGAATACGGAAGAATAGGGGCTTCTCAGCTATGGCCAGCAGGGGGCAATGTGCCATGGAGAGAGAGCTCAGGACACAGACATCCCAGTCAGTCCTCAGGCATGAACCAGAGATGGATCCAAAAACTGTTAGTTTCTTGTTAGGTTCTCACTGGTCTGGTTTGGTCTTACCACTTCCTCAGTGGATGGCATGAAGAGGTTACAACCTCTTCCAACTGTCATTTCCTCAAATGTCAGCAGAATAGTGATCTGGTCTTCCAACGATGAAGGGCTGAGCTACATTGGGCCCTACATTAGAGTCAAGAGCACAGCAGAGCTGCAGGTGTGAAAACTCAGATTAGGCCAGGAATGGTGGTGTACACCTTTGATCCCAGCACTCCAGCAGCAGAGGCAGGAGGATCTCTGTGAGTCTAAGGCCAAATTTGCTACTTTGCATAGCAAATTCTAGACCAGGCAAAATTACACAATGAGGCCCTATCTCAAAAAAAAAAAAAAAAAACCTAAAACAATAACAAAAAACAGCCCAGTGTAGTGGTGCATGCTTTTAATCTCAGCACTCGGGAGGCCAGCCATTAAGTCCAGAACACCCAGGGTTAAAGAAAAGGGAAAAAAAAAACAATATCCAGATTTGGGTGGAGTTGGAGGTGGTTGCTGTATAGATGGCTCAGCTGTTAAGAGCACTTTGTGTTCCAGAGGACCTCCAATCAGTTTCCAGCACCCACATCGGGTGACTCACAGCCTCGTGTAATTCCACATTCAAGAGATCCAGTGCCTCTGGCTTCCAAAGGTGTATACACACACACACACACACACACACACTTAAAGTAAAAAAAAAAAAATTTAAGGCCAATCTGGGCTTTGGTAGATGACTCACTTTCCACACAAGCATTGGCTTAAGTTTGAATCTCCAGAGTCCACATAAAGCCAGGTAATGGTAATAAATATCTGGGAACCCAGTGGTCCCACATTGAGGGGGGGAGGTGGAAACAGAGGTCCAGAAGCTTGTGGGCCAGCTAGCCTGACTTCCACGGTGGGAAAACAACAGAGATGCCTATCTCAAGGTGGAGGATGAAAGCTAAGCACCTAAGGTTGTCCTCTGACCTCCCTCCACACACACGAACACAAAGATTAATAAAAAGAAATCCAGAGACCTGACACACAAAATTAAATAAGGCTTGTGGTGCCTTCCACTTTCGGTCACTTATTAGCACAACTGGCTTTGGAGGAGCATTCTATAGGGAGGAACATAAGGGGTTTGCATGGGAACACCCAGAGCAGACACACATCTGAAATGGCACTTCCCTTCTCTGATTCTGAAGAGCGAGACCACAACTAGGTGGCCAGTCCTGCAGTAAGTGATCTGGGTGCTTTTTGCTGTAGCCTCTTTTCTTAAGGAGGTAGATGGAGAAGGGACTTTCTCCAGTCTGGCAGTGGCTGCTAGCCATCTATGACCTATCCTTTCAGGCTCTAAACTCCAAATGGCTCCCTCAACTCAGCCATTGCTGCTAGGACTCAGAGCATTGTCCCCGCCCTCAGCTTCCCTCCCCTGTGGCCATGGCCCCTCCTGTCAAAGGAAGTAAGAGAGGGGCTGTTGCAAGAGGAACTAGGGCCAGGAGTTTGTGAAGGAGTAGTTGAAGGAGCAAAGCCATGCCACAGCCACCCCCCAAGAACCCTCTGAGCCTGCACCCCATCATTACCCACAGGAGACCAGACACCAACCCTCACCATGGTAAGTTCTTCAAGGGTGGGCTCTGGGAGTAGTAGTCTGGTAGCAGCATCCTAAGCACCCTCATAAAATGGGGCAATGGTTATGAGAACTGCAGAGCCTTCAGGGACAGTCCCACAACACTCCCATGTCCCTCACCAGGAATTAAGTTCCAATATGAAGATGCCAGATTGGGTATAGGGAAAAAGACTGCAGCAAAAATAGAAAGGGAGAAGGCATCCCTGAATGATTTATACAGTTTTCAAAGAAGGGACATGCCCCTTTCCACAGCCTTAGAGAACCAGGTTGTCAACTCATCTCAGACCTAGTCTTCCCCTGTGGTTTGAAACAAGTACTTCACCGTATTTTGGCCTCTGTTCCCAGAGCTCTTATTCGGAAGTTGGTCTAGAGATGGGAGTGTTTGGGGGGTGTGGGGCTTTTGTTGGGAACATTCAGCACAGGGGTCTGTGGGTTTGGCCACTCTGAATCCACCAGTAGTGAGGCCAGCAGGTTGTGTCTCACATGAGAGCTGCAAGGTGTGATAGCAGTGGAAGTGATGATAGGTAATTTGACTATAACAGTCACAGAGGCAGATGGCAGTTCAGGGGTAGGATGCTTGGCTAGTATGCTCAAGGTCCTGGGCATCATGTCTAGGGCTGAGAATAAAACCAATATCATCATTATTTAACTTCCAGCTAATATTACCAAAGAGGTAGAGTTGGAGATGTGGGGGTGGGGCAGAAAATAGCAGAGGAGGAGGAGGAGGAAGAGAAGGAACTAGAAGAGGAAAAAGAAAAACAGTAAGGGAGATGGGAAGAATAGAAAGCAGAGGAGGAGATGGAGGAGTAGGTGGAGAAAGGATAGGGGAATACAAAGGAAGAGAGACTATGTTCTCCCTACTACACAATGACAGTGGAGATACTGCAGCAGAGTTGTCACTGCAAGTTCAAGTAGAGAGGTTTGCTGATGGTAAGAAGGCTAGGGGATGGTCAGCACCAACATAACTAAATCCAGCAACATCATGGCACGGACAATAAAATCCAAGATTGGTCACACAAATCACCCCCATGGCTCCACAAACCCACACTCCACTTCAGCTTTCGAGTTTCCTCATTCTGTCACTGAGAACAAGGGCATATTCCTAGGAGAGGGGTAGTTGTTGGGGTCCTTGGCAGTTACAGGAAACATGACTGGAATGGAGGCAGAGAAGTAGGGTGAAAGAGAACATTGTTTTTTGGGGGTTTTTTTGTTTTTTTTTGTTTTTTTGTTTTTTGTTTTTTTCGAGACAGGGTTTCTCTGTTTAACAGCTCTGGCTGTCCTGGACTCGCTTTGTAGACCAGGCTGGCCTCGAACTCGCAAAGATCCGCCTGCCTCTGCCTCCCAAGTGCTGGGATTAAAGGCGTGCGCCACCACCGCCCGGCCGAAAGAGAACATTGTTTAGAAAGCCAGTGAGGGCTGGGGCTGAAGCTGGGCTCTGTAGGTAGAACACTTACTGCCATGCACAAGGCCTTGGGTTCCACCCTGAACATCACATAAACTGGCTGTGGTACTGCACACCTGTTGTCCTAGCACTTGGGAGGTAGAGGCATGAATTCAACGTCATCCTTGACTATATAGCAAGTTAAGGCCAGCCTGCACTACATGAAACCCCGTCTTACAAAGAAGGAGGAGGAGGAGGAGGAGGAGGAGGAGGAGGAGGAGGAGGAGGAGGAGGAGGAAGAAGAAGAAGAAGAAGAAGAAGAAGAAGAAGAAGAAGAAGAAGAAGAAGAAGAAGAAGAAGAAGAAAAGAAAAATGGGGCTGGAGAGATGGCTCAGTGATTAAGGGCACTGGTTGTTCTTCCAAGGGGCCCACATGGGTTCAAATCTGAGCACCCACATGGCAGTTTGAAACTGTCTGTAATGGCCCCAGGTGTAGTGGCACACTCCTTTAATCTCAGCACTTGGGAGGCAGAGGCTGGTGGATCTATCTCTGTGAGTTCAAGGCCAGCCTGGTCTACAGAGTGAGTTCTAGAATAGCCAGGACTACACAGAGAAAGCCTGTCTTGAAAAAAAAAAAAGTAAAAAACAAAAAAAAAGAAGAAGAAAAACAGGAAGAGATTTGCTACTTGAAAGGAAGGGAAACCCCTCCTAGGCTGCCAACAATGAAATGCTTAGTCAACAGGCTGCTTAGCAGATGGAAGAGGAGAGAAATGCATCAAAGTGAACAATTATTAACCATGAAGCCATGACACACACCTGGAGACTGAGGTAGAGAATCATAAGTCGGAGGCCAGCCTGGACTTGCTAGCAAGATCTTGTCTCAATAAAACCAAATAGGACCAAAGCTGGAGCTCAGCTGATGAAGTATTTCCTAGCATGTAGGAAGCCCTGGGATCCATCCCTAGCACTGCACAAACTAGGTCTGTCAGCCCAGAACTCTGGAAGTAAATGTGGGAGAATCAGTAGTTCAAGGTCATTCTCTGACTCATAATAAATTTGAGTCCAGGCTGGGCCACAAGAGACAGGCAGGTAGGAGGGAAGGAAAGGGAAGTCAAAGAGGACAATAGAGGAGAAAAAAAAGACTGATGACATCTTTGAGGACCATAGCTGTGTCTGGAGATACTGAGAACTTCCCAGAGGGTTGCTAAGTGCCAGGATGCTGTTGAAAGTCTTTTATGGAGCATGCATGCTAAGTTCACATTAGCTGCTGGTGCATTACCAGATTCAGTGGTATAGATGGGTTCAGGTCATTCCTTCTTGGCCGCTGTGGATAAGTCACTGGCTATTCCTTGTTGGATTGGTACTGTTGTGGTTGTAATGGTAAGGGTTGCTGGATTGGTTGGTGGATGTCGGTGTTAACTTCTCATGGGTAGTTTGGAGGTGGTGGTAATCTATGATGACAGCTGGTGTTTAGTTTTGTTATTTTTTTTTTTTTTTTTGGTTTTTCGAGACAGGGTTTCTCTGAATATCTCTGGCTGTCCTGGACTCGCTTTGTAGACCAGGCTGGCCTCGAACTCACAAAGATCCGCCTGCCTCTGCCTCCCAAGTGCTGGGATTAAAGGCGTGCGCCACCACCGCCCGGCTTAGTTTTGTTATTTTTTTAAAAGATTTATTTCTGTTTTTATTTTCACTTACATGTCAGTGTAATTGTATCCCATGTGCAGGCAAGTGACTGTACAGTCCAGAAGAGGGAATTGCATCCTCTTGAGCTGGATTTACTGTTGGTTTGGAGCACAAGTGGGGGCTAGTAACTCAACTTTCATCCTCTGCAAAATCATGAAGTGCTTTTAACCACTGAGTCATCCCTCCAGCACCTGCCTGTGTTTGGTTTGGTAGTACTTTGAGTCAGGGTCTCAGCTATCCCAAGTTGGCCTCGAACCCGTGATATAGACAATGATGACATTGGAAATCCGATCCTCCTGCCTCCACCTCCCAAGTACTAGAATGACTGGTATTGTTCACTATGCCCTGCTGTATACAGTGCTGAGGTGGAACCCAGGGCTTCATGCATGTTAGGCAAGCAGTCCACCAACTGAGCTACATTGTTTTTTGAGAGAGTCTCTCACGTGGCATAAATTATCCTTGAACTCACTATGTAGCCAAGATGACCTTGAACTCCTGACCCTCTTGCCTCCACCTCCTGACTACTGGAGTTACAGGCATGTGCCACCATGCTGGGATAGCTGGTGTTTAATATTAGTCCTCAGTTGTTGGTTGTCTTCAGTAGGAAACTGACGTCATGATGGTTGTTTGAAGCTTGAGTGGTTAATAACGAATTTGCTGTTGGTTGTTCATTGCTAGTTACTATTAATGGTGGTTTAGCAATTCACTATTAGATTTTGGATATGACATGTCTGTGTGTCAGTGTGTGCACTGTGTGTATAAGGTGTATGTGCCTATGGCTCACATGTGAAGGCCAGAGGAGAACATCAAGGATTTTCTGCTCTGTTGCCTGCTGCCTTATTCCCTTGGTCAGGATCTCTCATTAAATCTGGAGTTAGGCTGGCAGCCAGTAAAACCCACAGATGTTCTTGTCTCCACCTCCCATGGCCCTGGGGTTCTAGGTGTATTCATGACCAAGGCTCGCTTTTTATATGGATGCTTAGAAGTCAAACTTAGTCCCTCATGCATGTGTAGCAAGCACTCTTAATAAACCACCTCTCCAACCCCTCAGTGTGAGTTTGTTTTCACTTATTGATTTGTTTTGGGTTAGGGGCATATGCAAAGGTCAGCGAACAACTTACAGGGGTGAATTCTCTCCTTCCACTATTGGGTACTGGAGATTTAACTCCCTGGAGTTTTTGATGATGGTTATTTTGTGGCTGTTGGATATTTTGTGGTTATTTATTGTTGCTGTCATTGAACACTTCATTTGTTTGTTTGTTTGTTTTTGCCCCACCTAGCTCAAACTCACAATCCTCCTGCCTCAGCCCCCAAAATGCTGTGATTACTGGCATGTACCACCACTTGTGTCTCTTTGTTATTGGTATTGGTGGTTACTTGATTCTGGTTGGTGGTGAGGGTGACAACAGTGGTAGTGCTAAAGAATTGTGTTGGTAGAGTTGTTTACTGCTTCTGTTTGATGCACTGAAATGGAAGATTTTAGCAATTTCTATTTGACTTTGTAGGGCATGAGCAGGTGGAGCAGCTTTATTGGGTAATGGGGGTGACCTGAGGGTGAACGTGGTTGCTTTGAAGGTTTAGGCAAAAAGTGTAAGAGACAGGGCTGGAGACGTAGTTCAGTGGCAGAGCACTTGCCTAGCATGTTCAGGGCCCTAGACTCCATTCCTAATACAGAAAGAAAAGGAAGGAGAAGGAGGAAGAGGAGGAGGGGGGAGGAGGAAGAGGAAGAGGAGAAAAAAAAAGGAAAGAAAGTAATAAAGGGAAACTAGAGGGATGGTTCGGTGGTTAAGAGTACTTGGTGCTCTTGCTGAGGATTAGAGTTCAGTTTCCAGCACCCACATCAGGTGCCTTAGGACTGCCTGTAACTCCAGTTCTTCGGGATCCATGGCTACCCACCACCATGTGTGCACACATACAGCACAGGCACATACAGACACATGAATAAATTAAAATAAATCTCTCATAAAGAAAACAAATGGGACTGGAGAGATGGCTCAGCAGTTAAGAGCACTGACTGCTCTTCCAAAGGACCCAGGTTCAAATCCCAGCACCCACATGGCAGTTCACAGCTGTCTGTAATTGCTGGGCATGGTGGCGCACGCCATTAATCACAGCACTCAGGAGGCAGAGGCAGGCGGATCTCTGTGAGTTCAAGGCCAGCCTGGTCTACAAAGTGAGTCCAGGACAGCCAGGGCTACACAGAGAAATCCTGTCTCTAAAAACCTAAAACAAACAAACAAACAAACTGGATGATAAAGGAGGATAGTGGCCAGGGGAATGAACATAAAAGGAGGTATTTAGAAAAGAAACTTAAAACCCACAACTGTGGGGCTGGAGATGTAGTTCACTTGGTGAGGTATTTGCCTCACAGGCCTGAAGTCCTGTGTTCCATGCCAACATTACATAAAGCAGCATGGCAATGCACAGCTCTCATCCCAGCACTCGGGAGGAGAGGCAAGAGGCTCAGAAATTCAAGGTCATCCTCCGCTATATGCCAACTTTGAGGCCGGCCTGGGTTCCATGAGTCCTGGTCACAAATAAACTAAAGCAACATTGAAACTTTTAATAATATCTGTGTATGGTGAGGGGAGTGAACTTGCTTGTGGGCCATGGCACACTTGTGGTGGTCAGAGGACAGCTTGGGAGAGTTTGTTCCCTCTTTTCATCATGTAGATCCAGGGATCAAACTCCCGTAATGAGGCTTAACAGCAAGTCCCCTTACCCAGTCAGCCATCTCAGTGATGCAACATTCTATTTATTAAATTTTTAAAGTACCCACTATACTGAGCTGGAAGTGTGTAGCACGCCAGTAATTTCAGAACTAGGGAGTTGGAGACAGGGGCATCAAAAGGTTAACAGTAGCCTGATTGATGAAACACAATCTCGAGAAAGGGAAAAAGAGGGCTATTGAGATGGCTCAGAGAGTAAAGGTGTCTGCTTCTGAGCTTGATGACCTGAGTTCCATCCTGAAACTCATTTCTTCAAGTTGTCCTCTGACTGCAGTTGTCCTGTGTCACACAAGCACACACACCCCCAACACATACATTAATAAATATAATTCTAATTTTTTAAAAAACATATAGAGGTAACAAACTGAATTAAATGTCAGGCTTTATCTATATGGGTTTAATTACAGAAAGCAGTATGGTATTTTTAAAAGTAATGAACAATAAAAAGACCCACAACTGGATTGGACAAGAACAACAGAAAGGGATAACTGGGCATCTGCTTTGGGCATGGGAGCCACTAGGCTTCCCCCTAGTGAACAAAAGACTTAAGACCTGAGTTACCGAAACTCTAGCCTTTGTGTAGAGAATTTGAGGAGATGTAGTAGATCCCAACTGCCTCCAGAAAGACAAAAGGTCCCTACCGGTTGACCTGCAGCTAAGCCAAAAGGAAATAAAACCACTTATCCAACCAGATACACAGCCACAAATCCCAGCCCTGTGGAGAGAAAGTGAGACACTCAGAGCTTTGGAAGGTCAGATGTTATTTACACAGTTCAGGGGTATAGGGTGTGGTCCAAAAACCTGCTGGTGGAAGACAAGTCCAGGATTCTAGGACCACCCCCTGAGGGCCAAAGGTGGGGCACAAGAGCCACAGTTGGGTCCAACGGCTGCTATAGCATCAGGTTCACATCTCCACACCTTGCAGGAGCCTGGTGAGGAAGGAAGTGGCTATTCTATTTCTCTCTAGTCTGAAGCTCTTTGCTCATCACCACCCAATTCTAAGAGAGTTTTGTTACCAGACATGGGGTCACAGCCTGTGCTCCCACAAGCCAGGTTCAGCCACTAGTCCTCCATAAGCCAATTAAAACAGCCAAATTAAGAGCAAAAAGAAGAAAACGGAGATTCATTCTAAGGAAATGCAATGACACACACAGACACACCAAGTTCATCTCTAGGGCCCTGAAATGAAGTTGAGTTTAATTGGAAGCCAGAGTTATGCTTCTCTATGTAGATCCTGGTGAAGGGGTCCTGCCCACTACTGACCGACCCATCAATGTAAGTTGGTCTAACAAGTCAGGCTCCTCTGACTGGCCCTAGCTTTAAGCTTTCTCTTCTCCCTGCATGATATTCCTGGGGGAAATTCCAGTTTCTTTGGGTCTGCTATTTCAGTAGTCTGATAGCCCAAGTGAGGCATAAGAGTGTCTTTGTAGAATATGTTCACCCAGTCAACCTGGTTACAGTTGACACATCTGGGGTGAATTCTAAAGCTCCATCATTTGGCTCTTTCTCCTGCTTTGGGCCCACAGGGGCTGGCCAAGTTTAAGGCTGACAACCATAGTGATAATGGGGATGTTAGTATTTTCCTGTGACAACCTTTGCCTCAATGAATCTGTGCAGCTGACCTATAAAGTCTACTGTCTTTGGAGTGTTTGTTTTTCAAATTAGGAAACTGAGGCCTAGAAAGCTGCTAGATTAAAAAAAAATGGAAGATGATTTTGGCTTGGTCTTTTCAAGAGACCACTTCTCTTAGTAGTCACCTTGACTATGATTTCCCCTTTCTTTTCCTAGAAAATGAGAGCTCACCTAGGGCTTACTGTGAGCTGCCCATTGATGTTTTTTTTTGTTTTTGTTTTTGTTTTTGTTTTTACAATTCCCTGACTTTTATTACAATGTCCAAGTTCCATTCTCACATGCATTTTAGATTATTTAGGGCCAGGAAGATACACTGAGTCTCACTACTATCCCCACCACCAGTGATCTCTAAGTTACTGACCATCTCGAAGAATCCACTAGCTACATCATAAAGGGGGCCCATTCAATAACCTCTGAGCTTCCTCCCAGCCTCATTTGGACCTGGGCTGTCCACTCCAAAGAAGCTCCAAAGATTCAGAAGTTTCACCCCCTACCACACATGCATATCCATGGCCTTCTAGGTCCTTGAAGTCAAGTTGCAAGTTTAGCTTTGGATGATAAACCCACCTAGCCTTTGCAACATCCGACATGTCCTTTCCAACATGTCTTGAGAGACTATCTTCATCAACTTTCAGCACCTCTGAGACCTTCAAGAGTGGGGATTAGAACCCATCTGCCTAAGCCAGGCCTGTACCTACTCCAAGCACTGATAAAAATCAGGAAGTGTGTTCACTGCCCTATAAGGGCTTGCAAGCCTAAGCCCTACAAGAGCCACCACCTTGACCACAAACAGCACCTCCCTCCAATAGCATGAAGAAGGCTGTCATATCATCTCCCACCCACCTCCACCCCTACCCTAGCTCACCTCCCTGTAGGCAGAGCTGACTACAGAGCGAGAGGAAGAATCTGCCTTCCACTTCTCACTGCAGCCACCTCCAGCACCTTGGTGTCTTTCACAATAGACAGCAGATTGAGTCATATTTAGCTGTGGTCAACTGGGACCACAAACCTATTTGTTGCAACTCCTCCCACCCACAGCTCAAGGAAGGAACTTAGGAACACATAGTTTCAACTTGAACCAAGGAGACAAAAGAGTATTTTTGAGGGGGTATAAGAGACTGTCTTAACCCAAGAGTACTTCATTCATTCCCTTATTTGATTGTTTAACTGGGCTTTTTAAAGATTTATTTATTTTTATTTTTATGTTTTGCCTGCATGTATATTTGTGTACCATGTGCATACAGTGCTCTGGGAGGCCAAAAGAGGGCCATCAGATTCCCTGGAACTGGAGTTACAGTAAGTTGCAAGCCATCATGTGAGTGCTGGGAAACAAACCAGGTCCTCTGCAAAAGCAGTCAATGTTCTTAACTGCTGAGCACTGGCTGTACTATCCACAGCTAGTTTGAGACAAGATCTCATGTAGTCCAGGCTGGTGTCCAACTCAATGTGTATCTGAGAACTCCTGATTTTCCCGCCTCCACCCCTGAATAATGGGATCCAAGATGTGTACCACCACACCCAGTTTATGTTGTGCTGGAGAGGGAATCCAGGGCTTCCTGTAAGCTAGACAAACATTCTCCCAACTGAGAAGGATCCCCAAAACCCTGCCTCCACCTCATGAGTATCCAGGTGTACACACAGGAATACATTGATGGTTTTTTTTATGACATAGCCGGAGCTCAGAGCAACTGGAAGAGCTTGGATATTGAAGGGAGGCAGGGCAGACAGGGAGTGTATGTCATGAGACTGAAGAGACTGAGCAATGTGAGGGAACAGGGGAAAAAAAAAAACAGAAAGAGGAACCCAGTTTTAAAGGCCAGAAAGGCCAACCACAGCTGGCCTCGCATCCTCTGACCTTGAGGCACCATAGTTTTTTCTTCTGAAAAGTGGACCTAATAACAGTACCACCCTCTGTGTGTTGAAAGGAAGAGTTGAAGTAATCCACTTAAAAATCCTAATCACAAGACCAAAGGGATGGCTCAGCAGTAAGCAGCACTGATGCTCCATCATGATAATAAAAGTTAAGGGTCCTCCATCCACATCCTATTACCTCTAAGTCCTAAAGAGCCAACCTACACCCTCTTCTGGCTTCTGCATGCACACAGGTGCCGGCACCCATACCCCATACAGACTCACACTTAAACACATGCATTTGTATGTATATACATACATACATGCATGCATACATACACTTTTTTAAGCTTAGTCATGTAGCTCATGACTTCGTCATGGCAGATGTAGGTCAGTTGGTAGATGACTTGCCTACTATGTATAAAGTCCTGGCTTTGATCCCTAGCACTTCACAAACTCCAAGTAATGAGTATGCTGCTGTACATATATCCTCTCACTATCAGGAAGCAGAGGCAATAGATCAGAATCTCAATGCCATCCTTGGCAACATAACATGTTTTAGACTGGTCTGGACTACATGACCCTGCCCCTCTACATATATGATAGAATAGGGTCTTTACATAGCCTTTGCTGTCCTAGAAGTCACTATGTAGACCAGGCTGGCCTAAAACCAACAGAGATCCACTTGCCTCTGCCTTGGGAGTCCTCAAATTAAGGACCTGGTGGTGCCTTTAATTAAAAAAATAAAGGCGCCGGGCGGTGGTGGCGCATGCCTTTAATCCCAGCACTTGGGAGGCAGAGGCAGGCGGATCTTTGTGAGTTCGAGGCCAGCCTGGTCTACAAAGCGAGTCCAGGAGAGCCAGAGATATTCAGAGAAACCCTGTCTCGAAAAAAAAAAACCAAAAAAAAAAAATAATAATAAATAAAGGCAAGCAAAATGGCTCAGTGGGTAAAAAGGCAATTTCTGAACCGTAAATTAAAATTTTTATTAGACTATATTTATCAACACCTAATAAACCTATAACCTAACAACACCTAATACCTAACAACACTTAAACAACCCTACCCTAACCCTTTTGAAAGGATACTAAGCTGTGGGTCTTCAGGGCAACTTGTTCAACCTTCTGCCTGCAGGCACACTTCAAACAGCAATCAGCAGTCTGGCTCTGGCTTTATTATGGCAGCCTCCCCCTCAATTCAGCTTAGGTTTGAGGCTTTCTCCTCAGGCTCAGGGCCTAGGATCATTCACTGGCTCATGCAGCCAGCTTCAACTGCTCAGCTTGGGACCCGGCTTCAGTCAGCCAAGACTCAGGCCTCCATTTGAACTAGCTGAACCTCTCAAGGCAGTTGTTTCACTGTTTAACCTAGTCTTTTACTTCAAAGCCTTGCCATGGCCTCACAGGACAAGAGTTACTCTCCTGCCTGTTTTCGAGGTCTCTTCAGAGTGTATGCATCTCTCGCCTCAGGCCAGTGCTATCAACGCTCACTGGCCCATCTGGTTGCTCTGGTCCTGCCACTGTGATGCCAGCAAGTCCCCATTTTCCTCAGGGTGCTATTACTGTCATTTCCTCAGTCTCCTCAGCCTGTGTGCGCCTCCCTCCAGCCTGACTCATTCGCACCTTGCTCATTTGCATCTTTTGCCTTGCTCATTCGCTAGCATACCTTAGGCTGCTCTGCTCCCACTGCTGTCCATTGGCTTTCTCTCGGACTTTGCCTCCCACCTTCTTGGCTGGTCTCAGCTTACATGCTGAAGCTCAGGGCTCATGCCGTCAGTACAGCCTCAAGACATACATGGCTTTGCACCTTAGTCTCTAGCATGGGTGTCTCTCTTACATGGGGCTCTGCTTAAATAGCCCCCTATCTGGGCGCTGCTCTCTGCCTCCCTCAGAGCTGTGGCCTCAAAATGAGACTTTTCTTTTGGGTTCTGCCCCATTTTAGCTCCATCCAATTTTCAATTTTGGCTGTGCCCCTCCTTGGCTACAAGTCTTGGCAAGTCTTGGGTCTTTCAAACTGAGGCAGTGATCCTCACCTGAGCAATATTCATAGCTGAAAGCTTCAGCTAGAGTCTTTCAAAGTGTGGCTGCATTGAGAAGCCCTTTTTTAGTTTCCTGGGCTTTCAGAGTGCCTTCTCAATGGTTGCCCACGACTATGTACTGCTATGTGCCAGGCTGATCTGCATGCCCCTTAAGAGTCTGCATTTTAGAAGCCCTTACTAAATCCCTAAAGAACTCCCATTATACTGAACAATCCTAGTTACCCAGTTCAATCCCATAAAGGTAGCTGGAGAGAACTGACTCCATGTTGTTGTCCTTTGGCCTTCATACATGCTCACCCACTCATGTCATGTACATACACATATAATAGTAATTGTTTAGCTGGAACCACTGCTCATGCCTGCACAAGCCAGGAAACACCCCCCCCCCCCAATCTGCTCTCCTTCCCTCAACCTCTGTATGGAGAAAACTCTGGGCTAACATGTCATCCTTCATCTCAGGGTTTCTGGCAACTCACCCAAGAATGACTCTCACCCCTGCCATGGGCTCAGTTTTTGACCATATATGGACACAATCTCAGCTCCTAGCTAACACATCATCACTCCTTATCTAAGCTCTATAAAACTCCCTTACTTTAGCCTGGGTGCACAACTTCATGGACCTCCATCTGGGAGATCCATGAACCTGCCTGAGAGCTGCCTCTCAATTAACTTGTTTTTATACTCTTGATTAGGCTTGAATTGGCTTATTGTGTAGGTGGAAAAACACATTAGTAATAAATAAAAATTTCTGAAAAATGAAAAATGCAAAACAAAAGACTTAGTAAGGACTGGAGGTAAAATGTAATGATAAAACACATAGTACATGTAAGTCTTGGGATTCCATTCCTGGCACTGAAAAGCTAGTCATACATGACGGCACTCAAGATGTTGAAGCAGACGGATCAGTACTTCAAGATCAGCCTGGAATATATAGCGATGCCAGGCCAGTTTGGAACTTCTGAGGAAGATCCTGTGCCCAAACAAGAAGCTTAGCAGTAATGTGCAGTAAATGAATGTCAGGAAGCTAACCATGGCTGCTGTTGTTATTTGTTGTGGTCAACAGACAAGAGCCCTTCCCCAATGCTCTGCAGAGCTAGAATCCACTTCCTGTCTCATCAGACACTTCCACAGCCTGCCTGTCCATACCCTAGCTGTTCTTCATACCCCAACCATCAGCGCAGAGAATGGAAGATTCACCTTTCCACGTCATCCCAAACCCATGATTTGGATTCCACATGGTCTGTCCTCACTAACACTCTCTGGACTTTCTGTCTTACAAACAGGAAGCACCCACTGCGGTGACTCCCAGCTTCTGCTCTTCCTCTTCTCAGGCAGACTGTCCTCACTGTCCTTCTATAATTCCCACTGTAATTTCAAACCAGGATCTTCCCAATAACCTCCCTGGGGTCATTCTCAGAGTACAGTCAATTTTCAAGAGCTCACATAGCCCAAAATTCCCTTCAGCTCCCACCACAGCCTCATCCCTCCTAGGCCATCCCTTGTCCTAGATATGTCTGACCTCCCAAGCAGCTCTTTCTTAGCTTCTCCAGGTATATGTCACATTTAACAGCTGCACGCTGTTACATTCTATGAGCTTCCCCTCTCAACTTACCCTGGCTCCTGAGATCTTGTTGCATCATACCTGGCACTCTCCTTTTTGCAGTGCCTCAAAAGAACTCAGGGTCTTGTGCATGTAAGGCAAGCATAGAAACCGCTAGGGAGGGCCTTGGGGCAAAGATCACAAAACCTATATTCCTCTACTGAAGGGTTATGTGGCTCAGAGGGAGTAAAGCATCCACCTAGGCTTCATCAGTGAGGGACTAGGGTATGGCTAATGAGGAGAAACCCTGCCTAGAATACCCCAGTGAGGGACTGGGGAATGGATCAGGAGTAGAGCTCCTGCCAAGAATCCCCCCAGTGAGGGGTTGGGGCATGATGGCTGAGAATCAGAAATCCTGCTTACCATGTGTGAGGCCCTGGGTTCCATCTCCTGTTTTAGCAAGAATAAAAGGAGGAAGAATAGTATGGAAGGAAGGAAAATGAATTCATGTAATATCCCCAAAATGCAGAGGAAAAAGTTGTGGATAAAATAGGTGTCTCCAAATTTGAAAGTGGTCATACTAGTGGTCCCAAAGGCTACATGATGAAAGGTCTCAGATGCAGGCTCAAGAGGGACACAGACAGATTGTTGAGGAGGAAGGTGTTTATTAAAAGCAATTAACACCATGGACAGACAGACTGAGTTGCAAAAGTGTAGCCCAGACTCTGAGGACAGTTCAGACCCCAGCACCAGAGATGGACAACATGGCAGGGACTCTAAGAAAGAAAATCAGGTTCCCATGGCACAAATGGGAGTCTCAGTCATCTCTTTCTGAGGATAGAGGTTTTACAGCACAAGCCTACACCCAGGTTCTCTGATTTCCAGGGGAAAGGGTGGGACACAAGTGTGCCTGGGATCCTGATACCGATTATTCTGTTGGCTAAGAACTCACAGTGTCTCAGGGGGGTACCTATTGGTATCTGAGTGAAGAGTGCTAGCAAGGTACTGTGGCCTGTGTAACAGTTAGATTCTAATGTTACATTCTTTCTTTTAATTTATTTTATTTTATTTTAGTTTGGTTTTTCAAGACAGGGTTTCTCTGTATAACAGCTGTGTCTGTCCTGGACTCGATTTGTAGACCAGGCTGGCCTCGAACACAGAGTCTGCCTTCCTCTGGCTCCCAAGTGCTGGGATTAAAGGCATGCGCCACCACACCTGGCTCTTTTTAATTTTTTAATTATTATTTTAATTTTAAAGGTGTATGCATGTTTTGCTTGGATTTATGTCTGTGTACCATAAACAAGTACCCAAGGAAGGTGCCTGGTGCCCAAGGAAGCCAGAGAGGGGGTTGGACCCTCTGACTTTGGAGTTGCCTTTGCAAGCCACCATGTGAGTGCCGGTGCAAGAGCAGCTCTTAACTGCTTAGCCATCACTCCAACCCCCCCGAATCTTTGTTGTTGTTGTTGTTTTTAGTTTGTTTTGGTTTTGGTTTTGTAATATCACACAAACTGGCCTGGAATTCACCATGTCCTTGCCTCAGCTACAGAGTTCTAGAATTGCAGGCATGTGTGTATGTCATTGCACCCAGCCTCAAGTATTTAGATGCCTAAGACTGTCGGGGACATCTCATTTAAACCACCATATCCTTCTTTGGCCTCCCCACCTCTAAATGTCCTTCTTTCGCTAGCTTTTTCTTCACTGTGACAAAACACATAACACAGAAAACTTAATAGAGGAAAGACTGATTCATGGTTTCAGCAGTATCCATTGTTTTTAAACACAATCTCAATTGTTCGATTTTACCAATAAGAATCAGGAGCCAGCTGCTAGGGTTGAAAGCTCAGAGAAACAGAGAAAGCACCCAGGTGACCTTACTCCTCAACTGACACCCCAGAAGGAAAAACCAGTTCTCCTTCTCCACACTGTCTTAAAAACCCTTCAAACTGAATGTCCCTCCTTTCTACTTCCTGTGCATCTCTCTATCTGTCCTCCTGCATCCTATCAGTCTCTATGTTTTTTTCCTATGTTCACTCCCTGTCAATTGGTCCCTTGCTCCACCTCTTGACCTATGATTGACTTTATATAATCCTGTTTACAATAAATAGAAACCTTTTAGATTAAAAGTAGGTGTTAGGGGTGAGTCACACCACAACTACCTGTTTACAGGAAGCAGAAAGCTCTTGGATTAAAGGTATGTGCTAGGGATGAGCCACACCACAACTAGAAATAGTTTTTTCCAGTTCACAGTCTCGGGGTGTACAGTATGATCAAATATCCTGCAACAATCCATTGCTTTGGAACTGAGGAAAATCAGCATATCAAAGCACTGGGAGCTTGTGGTAGATGCTGCTCATCTTGTGATGGTTAGGAAGGAGAGAGTGAGACAAGAAAGGAACTGGTATATAGCTCAGTCTGTAAAGTGGCTGCTGAGTGTGCACAATGTCCTGGGTTGCATACCCAGCACTGCATATACTACGTATGGTTGTGCACTCTTGTTATGCCAACACTTGAGGTGGAGGCAGGAAGATATGAAGCTCAGAATCATCCTTTGCTGCACAGTGAGATTCAGGCCAGCCTAGTCTACAAGGTGTGAGGGCTCATTAGAATAAAGAAAGGAAGAAAGAAGGAAGGACAGAAGGAAAGAGGGAGTGGATGAATGAATGAGGTGAGTTTAGCCAAGACCATGTTCCATAGGGCTATATGTCAAAGCAAAGGATTCAGCTTTCATTGTTCAGGCTATAAACTTGAAACATGGCTATAACTGATGATCTGTACTACAGTGTGTATATATATATATATATATATATATATATATATATATATATATATATAATATATATAATTTTTATTACATTGATTGATTGGAAGAGTATGCACATGCTAATAGTACACCTGCAGAGGCCAGAGAACCAGGAGTTGGTCCTCTTCTTCCATCATGTGGGTCCCAGGAAGTGAATTCAGGTCATTAAACTCAGCAGCAAGTACTTTACCCACTGAGCCATACTGTCAGCCCTTTTTAGAGACAGAATATATCTCCAGCTAGCCCGAAACTCACTATGTAGGTCAGGCTGACCTCAAACCCATAGAAGTTCTTCCAATTATGCCTCCTAAGTGCTGGGATTACAGGCATACCACCATGCCTGTCTAGTACCAGAAAGATCCCTCAGGGAGCTGAGTATGTAACTCAGGTAAAAGATTTCTTTCCTACATGCCCAAAGTCCTGAGTTTGATCTCTGGCACTATATAAACTGGGCCTGGTGGAACACTAGGAGGTCTCTGCCGGTGTCAGGCAGAGAAGTGAACTGCAAAGACATGAGAACAAAAACTTGGTTCAAATGACTTCATCAACCTGGATCAAGACTTCTAGCCCGGAGGTGGTGGTCTCCTTTAATCTCAGGACTCCAGAGGCAGCACAGGTGGATCTCTGTGAGTTTGAAGCCATCCTGGTCTACAGAGCTAGTTCTAGGACAGCCAAGACTACAAAACAAACAAAAAAAACTTCTAAAGAATCTGATGACAGGCAGCTCATTGTCAGCATTTAAAACAGTACAATTTGGAAAAAAAAAGTTTTCTGGTGTAATACAATTTCTGGTGCACAAGCAAGCATAAATGCATCGGAATTTGACTGAAGATACATGGCATTTCTTCTAAGAAGAAGGATTCTAGAGATAGTCTACCTGGCTAGCTTAAGGGCCTAGGGAAGGCTCTGACCTAGTCTCAGACATACAGATAGCACAGAGGTCATTTGGGCTATTAGCCACCTCTGGTCCTGGTTGTGGGAGCTTGGAGGAGCCCCTGGCTGTAAGGGTCATTTAGATTACTACCCACCTCTAGTCCTGATTGTAGGAGCTTGATATGGCCTGGACCAACACAGATCACCAGACTGTTAATCACTACCAAATCTCTGCTTTCTGGGTGGAAGAATAGGTATTTTATCTTTACCATTGAAAAGAGAATCCCGTGTGATTAACATTCCTGGTGTCCCTGGATATCTGTGGGTACAAGGACCTACATGTTGTGTGCTACTATCAGCAGACATGGGTCATTCAAGCACTCAGGAAGTCACATTGCATTCACAGTCAAGAGCAGAGACAGGCAGAAGGATCATACTACATAGTGAGTTCAAGGCCAGGGTGATCTACCTGAGTCTCTGTCTCAAAACAAACCAGTTATTTGTAGACTTGAGGAATAGTGGGGGTGATGGGAAGCCATAGACAGGTTCTCTGACACAGAGAAATGGGATCAAACCTGTCATATGAGTTGGTTACCTTCTCAACATTGTGATATACAGAAACAATGTAAATGAGGAGGGGTTTATTTTGGAACACAGCTTTAGGGAGATTTCATGGTGGGGAAGGCATGGCAATGGGATGACTCCATTCTCTGTGACACGAAGGTACAAGGTGAAGGTATTCATGGAAAGAGGAACCAAAAGAGAAGTTCCATGAATTTGGGTTGCTTTGGACAGGGAACATAAAGGAGCCTTATCTACCTCCTTGGTGTTCCCAAGAGGGGAGGAGCAAATAGGGTGTTATGGTTTCTTTTTTGTTTCTGTAGCAAAATATCCTGACAAAGGCAACTTTAGAGGACAAAGAGTTCAATTTGGTACACAGTTCCAGGCTACAGTTCATCATAGTCAAGGCAAGGACCTGAAGCAACTAGTTAGATCACATCCACAGTCAAGAACAGAGAGATTGCCGGACATGGTGGGACACACCTTTAATCCCAGCACTTGGGAGACAGAGGGTAGCCTGGTTTACATAGTCAGTTCCAGACTAGCCAGGGCTACATAGTGAGAGAGAGACTGAAACTGTATGCATGCTTACTTGTACCCAACCTTCTCTCTACAAGGATTTGTATCATGCTAGCCTAGAATTCCCCAGGGAAGGGTTGGGGTGTGACTGGGGACAAGGAGCAGATCTTACCTCAATTAATGTAATCAGGACAGTCTCCCACAGACTGATATGCCACAGGCCAAACTGATCTACACAGCCCCTCTCTGAGTTTCTTACCAGCTGATTCTAAACTGTGTCAAGATGATAATTAAAACTAGCCATTACTGCCAGGCAGTGGTGGTGCAAGTCTTTAACCCCAGAACTCAGGGAGTGGGGTGGGACGGGCTGATCTCTGAGTTTGAGGCCAGCCTGGTCCACAGAGAGAGTTCCAGGACAGCCAGCGATACACAGAGAAACTAGCTCAAAACAAACAAACAAACAAACCCTAGCCATTACTGGGCTATCTGAGAAGGGCAATTCAGAAGATGGTGGTGAAGGTAAGTTAGAAGCCTGACCATGCTTCCCTGCAAGGGCTCACCCCCATTTCACCATCCCAACCCCCAGGGCAGCAAGGAGCGTTTTCACTGGCAGAGTCACAATGTGAAGCAGAGCGGTGTGGATGACATGGTGCTGCTGCCCCAGATCACTGAGGACTCCATTGTGAGCAACCTCCGCAAGCGCTTCATGGACGACTACATCTTTGTATCCCAAGCAGTGCTGTGGCACAGGAGAGGACCACTGGGCAATAGGAGTTAGGACGGTGTACTGGGACAGGGAATGATACCAAAGGAATGGAATGGCAGTGCAGAAAGGCCTATGAAAGCCCAGTCCAGGGTTGGGGGGAAAGATGAATGAATGGGGGAAAGAAGTGGAAATTGAAGGATAGATCAAGGAACAATAGTGCTGTAGTTTGAGAAGCTGTGGCTGTCCCTGCACCTCTACCCCTGGGGTAGTAAACTACTGCACCACCCATTTTCTTCTTTCTGGATCCAGCAGTCTATTTCTAAGAGACTCCATGTGCATTCAAACATCTCATATATCTCTCTCTCTCTCTCTCTCTCTCTCTCTCTCTCTCTCTCTCTCTCT
>CAJQZJ010032834.1:9120032-9134623 GCA_907164525.1 Lophiomys imhausi
ACACACACACACACACACACACACACACACACACACACACACACACATAAATAAGTGTAATTAAAAAATAAGTGAGTGGAGGCAAAAGAAAGACAAATTCAGGTCACGAAAGAAGGAAGAGAGGTCAGGCTCATGAAATCATAATCCTTGCCCCATATGTACTCCTGGGACTCAGGAATGAGCTAATGTGATTCTCTTGGATTCAGGGCAAGTACTTTGAGATCCAGTTCAGTCGGGGCGGAGAACCAGATGGAGGCAAGATCTCCAACTTCCTGCTGGAGAAGTCTCGTGTGGTCACACAGAATGAGAATGAGAGGAATTTCCACATCTACTACCAGGTGCAGGGGAGGGTGCTGTGGGATGGGAGGCAGTGGGAGACCTATCTGGATCCCAGGAATGGAGGAAAAAGAATGTGGGAAGAGCAATATGCAGGAAGGTGGGGCAATCACAATGATTGCCCCAGGCCAGCTCATGATGCATGACCTTCCAACACCCTCCAGCTTCTGGAGGGGGCCTCCCAGGAGCAGCAGCAGAACCTAGGACTCATGACACCAGACTACTATTACTACCTCAACCAATCAGACACCTACAAGGTAGAAGGCACCAATGACCGGAGTGACTTCAGTGAGACCCTGGTAAGCACCAAATACCACTCCAGCCCCCAGGAAACCTTTCCATGTTACAAATAGGGAAACTGAGGCACAGAAAGATGCAGGCACTTATTCAAGGTTATACAACAAATGGATGAAAAGGGCAGATCATGGAGCCAAAGAGATGGCTGGGTGGGTAACGTTCCTGCTGTACAACCATAAGGACCTGAGTTCAACTCCCAAAACCCACATTAAAAAAAATGTGGAGGAGCCGGGCGGTGGTGGCGCACGCCTTTAATCCAGCACTTGGGAGGCAGAGGCAGGCGGATCTCTGTGAGTTCGAGGCCAGCCTGGTCTACAGAGCGAGTCCAGAACAGCCAGAGATACACAGAGAAACCCTGCCTCGAAAAACCAAAAAAAAAAAAAAAATGTGGATATGGCAGCACATGCTATATCTCAACCATGGGGCTGCAGAGACAGGCAGCAAACCCTGGGATTCACTGGTCATCTGGTCTGGCCAAATGAGTTAGCTTCAGGACTAGTAAGAAACTCTGTCTCAAAAATATGGTAGAGATCTGAGGAGAATATTCAGAAGGCTAAAAAAATTACTTGGGGTGCAAGCCTAGTGACCTGAGTTTGGATTTCCTGAACCCACATAAAAGTTGGAGGTGGCCACAGAAGTCTGTGTGATCCCAGTGCTTCTGTGGAGAATGGGACGGTGAGATCGAAGAATGTCCAGCAGCTCATGAACCAGCTAGTGTAGCTTATGCAGCAGCAAAGAGAAACTGTTTCAAACTATGTGAAAAAAATGAGGACAGACAACTACAGATTGCCATCTCACCTCCAGTCGCATGCTATGGTGTGTGAGCATGGCTCTACACACACACACACACACACACACACACACAACTTTCTCACACACAATTTTTTTTAACTTGGAGAACAATAGAAAAATACACCCAATATAAATCATAAATCTCTGGCCTCTGAGTACACTCACATTCACGCAGACATGTGTACACTTTCAGTGCATACACCACACACATATACACACACAAGGCAAATCAGGTGGCTGGGGATGTGTTTCAGTCAGTAAAGTACTTGCCATGCAAGTTCAATACCCACTCATTTAAAAATTTAAAAAGCCAGGCATGATGGTACCTGCTTGTAAACACAGTGCTGTCAAGACAAAGACAGGATTACTGGGGTTCACTAGACAGCCAACCTAGCCTACTTGTCAAGTGTCAGTCCAATGAGAAAAACAAGGTAGATGGTACCTGAGGGATGACACCCACGATTGACCTCTGCCCTCCATACACATACGTAAACACATATGCCTAGCACACACACAAAGCAAGATCAGGCATCCAAGTGTCTTGTCTCCCTAAGTCCATGCCATGGGCCTAGGAGTCTAATTCTGGGGTCAGGGTGGAGACCAAAGTTGGTGACATAGAGTGTCCATGTCTTGCCTACAGAATGCCATGCAAATCATTGGGATTCCAATCAGTGTGCAGCAGCTTGTCTTGCAGCTCGTGGCAGGGATCTTGCATCTGGGGAACATCAGCTTCTGTGAAGAAGGAAATTATGCCCGTGTGGAGAGCGTAGACCGTGAGTGTGGGCATTGTCGAGAGTCGGGTGTCAGGCTCATGCATAAGGACTGTTTCTTCCCACTTCAAATCCCAAGAGAATCATGTTGGTGTCATTGGGGAGGCTATGTCCTGAGAGCCTGACCAGCTGCTTCCTTTTGCTCTGGTGTGGCAGTCTTGGCCTTCCCAGCCTACCTGCTGGGCATAGACAGTGGGCGGCTGCAAGAGAAGCTGACCAGCCGTAAGATGGACAGCAAGTGGGGTGGACGCAGTGAGTCCATTGACGTGACCCTCAATGTGGAACAGGCAGCCTACACTCGTGACGCACTAGCCAAGGGACTCTATGCCCGTCTCTTCGACTTCCTGGTGGAGGTGAGTGGAACCAGTGTTGGGAAGTTTGCTGGATGCCTAGTGTCTAACAAGCCAGAAACATTTGAAGAAACAAGTGGAAAGACAGGCTTTACTTGTCAGTCTCACCAGTTCCTTAAGTGCAACTTTCAGCTCAGACAACCTACAAACAGAGGGACTATTGAAGCCCTCCAGGTCTCATCATGGCAATATGGGCAAGATAGAGAGGCGAGGGTGCATTTGAGACAGGGTTTCCCTGTGTATCCCTAGCTGTCCTGGACTCCTTTGGTAGACCAGGCTGGCCTCGAACTCACTGAGGTCCACCTGCCTCTGCCTCTAGAGTGCTGGGATTAAAGGCATGGGCCACCACGCCTGGCCCCACATTAAATTTTTATTACATGTATCTACTTTGTGTGCATATGTGTATGCATGCTGCAACATATGTGTGGGTGTTAGAGGTCAACTTGAGGACTTGGTTCTCTCCTTCCACCATATGGTTCTTGAGGTCAGACTCATATCATCTGGCTTGCTGTCAATCATCTTTACCCACTGGGCCATCTTGCCAGCCCAGCTCCTACATTTTTTTTTTTTTTTTTTTTGGTTTTCTGAGACAGGGTTTCTCTGTATAACAGCTCTGGCTGTCCTGGACTCGCTTTGTAGACCAGGCTGGCCTCGAACTCACAGAGATCTGCCTGCCTCTGCCTCCCAAGTGCTGGGATTAAAGGCATGCGCCACCACCGCCCAGCTGACTCCTACATTTTTAAAAGACCAGGCATGAAACTGGTGAGAGGACTCAATGGATAAATGAGTGTCTCACCAAGGCTGATGACCTGAGTATGAATCCCAGAACCCACATGATGAAAAAAAAAAGAGAACAGGCTCCTTTAAATTATCTTCCTATCTCCTCCTGCACACTATGGCATGTAAGTGTGTATGTGCTCAATGTATGTGTATGTGCACCTGAACACACACACACCTCTGCACAAACACAAGCTCACACACAAAATTATATGCCAAGCATCTTCCCCAGTATTTTATGTATAGTGACTTTATGTATATATTTTATGTATATATAAATGTAATGTATTTTTTTAATTCCCATAATAATGGAAGGTGTTATTTAGTGATAAAATTTGTGAGGTCCTGGGTTCTAACTCCAACACCAGTAACGTATGCAAGCATAAATGTGCACTCATGTACACACACTCAGAGAGAGAGAGAAGGGGGGAAAGTTCCTGTAACGTATAGGTTGAACATCCTTAATTTGAAAATCCCAAATGCAAAAATACTTCAAAATTCCAAACTTTTGAACACCAACATGAAACTACAAGTGGAAAATTCCATCTCAGACTCCATACATGGCTCATAACTAAAACCTAGCTATAGGAGCTCAGCAGTTAAGAGGGAGTAAGACCAGGGTTCAGTAACCAGCATCCATATGGTGACTCACAACCATCTGTAACGTCAGCTCCAGGGCATCTGACGCCCTCTTCTGGCCCCTCTTCTGGCCTCTGCATGCATTACATGCACATTGTTCACAGACATTCATCCGTGTAGGCAAAAAACCCATACACATAACATAAAAATAAATAAATCTTTAAAACAACAAAAAAAGTGTGCACTAAAAATAGCACATAAAGTATGTATGAAATGTAAGTGAATTTAATGTTTAAACATGGGTGTTGCTGGGCATAGTGGCACACACCTGTAATTCCATCACTCACAAGGCAAAAGCAGGCAGATCTCTGTAAGTTTGAGGACAGCCTGGCTTACATAGCTAGTTCCAGGTCAGCCAGGGCTACATAGAGAGAACCCATGTCAAACAAATAAATAAACAAACTTGGATCTCATGCTCAAGATATTGGATGTTCTCATAACTGAAATACAAAACACATCTTGGTTCAAACATTTCCAGTTACAGATAATCAAACCACAGTGCTTTTTTTATTAATTGGTTTTGTGGTAGTGGAGATGGAATCCAGGGATTAATGTATACTATACAAAGGGCCCGACCACTGAGTCACATGCCCAGTCCCTAGTACTTACTGTTACTAATCTGTTTGCTTGCTTGCTTGCTTGTTTTGAGACAGTGTCTCCAGTTATCCAGGCTGGACTTGTGCAAATCTATGTCACATATGTGCAGGTGCTCACAGAGATCCACAGGGTCTGTCAGGGTCCCTCAGGCTGTCATGTCAAGTGTCTGTGTGCCAACAGTATGGAACTTTGTCCTCTAGAAGTGAGCAGGAAGCACTCAGAGCCACTGGGCCATCTCTCCAGCCCCTTAATTATTTTACTTAAGACAAGATCCTGCTCTAAATCCCAGCCTAACCTGGAATACACAGTGTAGCTCAGTCTGGCCTGGAACTCACAGAAATCCTCCTACCTCAGTTTCCCGAGTGCTAGGATTGCAGGCCTAGGCATCATGTCCAGCTATTAATCCATTTTAGAGATGAAAAATTGAGGCACAGTGGCAAGATCCAGCTCTGTAGTCAAGAACTACAGTACTTCAACACTTGGGTTTTCAGATGAGGATTAGAACACTAGAGAAAATTTGTTGAAAGGGGGCAAAGCCACAAAGCTAGCTAAAAATGTATCATAGGAGTTGACAAGATGGGCCACATAAAGGTGTTTGTTGCTAAGCCTAACATTCTGAATTCTATCTCCACAACCCATATGATAGAAGTAGACAACCAATGCCTGAAGTTATCCTCTGTCCTCCCCCCATATGCACAGACACACACACACACGCACATGCACGCATGCACGCACGCACGCGCGCACACACACATACACAATTAAATAAATGTAAAAATGCATCAAGGAGGATGAATAGGTGACTTGGCTGCTAAAGAGTACTTACCACACAACTACAAGAAACTGAGTTTAGACCCCAGCATTAACAAAACAAGCCAGATATATGCTCACCTAACCCAGTACTATGAAAGAGTGGAGACAGGAGGATCACTGAGATTGTTGACTGTCAGTCCAGCTCCAGGTTCAGGAAGAGACCCCCACCTCAAAGGAATAATGTGGAGACTGATAAAGGGAACCCAGCACCTTCCTCTGGTCTCCACATACATGTGTGCACAAATGCACACACGTGTGTGTACACACACACAGACACACACACACACACACACACACACACATGAATTAGTAAAAAAAGCAGTTTTCAAAACATAAAAAGAGGGTGGTGACCAGTCCATGGGTTTGGCCACGTGCCCACTGCCCCATTTTCACTTGCCCGTAGGCCGTCAACCGTGCTATGCAGAAGCCTCAGGAAGAGTACAGCATTGGTGTGCTTGACATCTATGGCTTTGAGATCTTCCAGGTTTGGCCCAGGATTCCTGCATCCTCAGCTCAACCCTATTCTGCCTTTCACCCTGGGCCCACCCAATGTTTGCCAGAGACTTCAGTATAACCCACTAACAGAAAAGCCCTTTCCTTTCCTCTGCAGAAAAATGGCTTTGAGCAGTTCTGCATCAACTTCGTCAATGAAAAGCTGCAACAGATTTTTATTGAGCTCACCCTGAAGGCAGAGCAGGTGGGCAGGGCAGCCAAGTGGCAGAAGACAGGACTTCAAGCATAAGGGTCATTAAGCCACTGGGGACCCCCACTTAAATCCATTCCCACCTCTCTCTGTTTACTGTGTTGGAGTCAGTTTCCTTTTACTATAACAAAATACCAGACACGATCAATTTATAAAGAGACAAAGGAGGCTAGGAATATTACACATTTAGTAAATTGTCTAGCATGCATGAAGCCTTGCGTTCCATCCCCAGCTGCATAAACTGGGTGTGGCGGTGCATACTTGTCATCCCAGCACTCAGGAGCTAAGAGCAGGAGGGTCAGGAATTCAAGATCATCCTTGGCTATATAGTGAGTTTGGGGCCAGCCTGGGATAGGAATGGGAGGGAGGAGTGACATGATGGTGCATGCCTGTACTCCAACTCTCAGGATGCTAAGGCAAGGATGTCTAGTGAGAATCTATCTTTAAAAAGAAAACTAGAGCTGGGTGTAGTAGTGAGCACCTTTTATCCTAGCACTCACTCAAAATGCAGAGACACGCAGCTCTTTGTGAGTTTGAGGTCAGCCTGATCTACATAGATAGTTCTAGGACAGCCAGGACTACATAGAGAGACCCTACCTCAAAAAAAAAAAATTTTAAAGACAAAAAGAAAGAGAGAGAGAGAAACCAAACAACAACAAAAAAAAAAAAGAAAAGCAGAAAAAAATTGAGCAACTGCTTTGTGTTAAGTACTGTTTGATACATGGGTAGAGAGCTAGGGATAACACAGAAATCTCTGCCAGGGACTCTTGAGTGTGCAACTCAACAGTAGAGTAGCCTGCCTTGCTGGGTTCCAAGCCCAGCATCTGAAAAAGAAAATAAACCTCCTTTAATTTTGCACCTGTCTTAAATGCAGAGCCTAAGGGAAGGATTAAGGAACAAATGGTTTATTTTGGAGGTGATCGTACATAGCAAAGAAAAGACAATGAAAAAGTGATTTAAAATAAATTTTAGAAGTGCCAAGTCGAGGGATGTAGCTCAGTGGGTAGAGTGGCTTGCCTCCCACACACAAAGCTCTGGATTTCATCCCCAGAACCACCTAAATCAGGTGTGATTGTACACAGTTGCCATCCCAGCACTCCTGGGCTACATGAGACCTGTTGCAAAATAAAATAAAAAGAGCCCAAAGCCCAAATAGGGTCTTTCTGAGCAGGTTGTAATATTTGCAACTGTTCCCTGATTCTGCTGGGCTCTGTAGGAAGTATCACAAAACACATAGTTGGTCTAGGAAAGGAATGAGGCTGCCTGGAGTATTTATTTGCCACTCCTGCTGGCTGTAGGTCAGTGGGGACCGAAGGCAGGGTCCCTCCCGAGGTTGAGTGATAAGACTGGGGGGGGGGGGCAATCCTCCCGGGGTTGGGGGATAAGACTGGGGGGGGGGGGGGGGGCAGGCTCCACAATGTCTTATCTGCCCCGACCCCCAGGAGGAGTATGTGCAAGAGGGCATCCGCTGGACTCCCATCGAATACTTCAACAACAGAGTCGTGTGTGACCTAATTGAGAACAAACTGGTGAGGACTGAGCTGCCTTTAGGAGGAGCACCCCACCAGACTCCAGGGCTGAACCGGTGTGTCTGGAAAGGGGCACCCCACCAGACTCCAGGGCTGAGCCAGTGTGCCTGGAAAGGGTCTATGATATCCTAGGGGTGCACCCATACTTGAAATATCTTCCAGCCACCCATCCATTCATTCTTTTGCCCACATGTTCACCTTTCTTTTATTCACTCAACAAACATTCCCATAGGTAACATTTTCAGAGTCACAGAGATCCCTCCAAGTGATACCAGCTTAGGAAAGGATTCCCTGCACTGCAGGAAGGGGAGAACAGGAGAGGAAAGACAAGGATGGGGGGAAAGGGGAGAAAAGAAAAAGGAGAGAAAGCCATCACATTTTGAACTTGTATTTAGAAGTCCCCTACCAGCGCCCAGCTCGCTTAGGGAGGACCCCAGCCAGACTGAGCCAGACCTCTGTCTCCCTCAGAACCCCCCAGGTATCATGAGCGTGCTAGACGATGTATGTGCAACGATGCACGCCACGGGTGGCGGCGCGGACCAGACACTACTGCAAAAGCTGCAAGCGGCAGTGGGCACCCATGAGCACTTCAACAGCTGGAGCGCGGGTTTCATCATCCATCACTATGCAGGCAAAGTGCGTGGAACTCCCTTCTGGGAGGGCACCCCCTCACAAATCCCAGTCCAGGTTGCAAACTTCCTTCTACTCTGATCAAATTCCTCCTCCAGAATGCCCCTTGCTGACCAGAACCAAGGATTGTCCCAGTAGCCCATGAGACTCTTACCCAAATCTCCTGGACACCTGCCTCATGTCCCTTTAGCCAGGGTTTTGGACACACACTGGCCTCTAATCGCAGTTTATCCAATTAGCAAGGCAGCTCCTAACAGACAAGATAGATGGAATCCAACTGGGACAAAACGTCACCACTGTTCTATGCCGCCAACACACCCCAGTGCTCACTATGAGCTACAACCCTCTGAGAGAAGTCCTACCTCCAGACCCGCTACAAACAAATAAAATTGGCTGAAGTCTATCTACTTCACCCCCACCTGAGGCTACGGGAATCCCTTAGTTTCTGACCCAAGCTATAACAACCTTCCCAAGAGTTTCCTGGCTGTTCCCACAACATCAAGAGGGGTGGCAAATATTCCCAGATGTCCTATCTGTGTTCCTCAGCCAGGGTTTCCAAAGCCAGGAGCAAGATGACTAAAAGATCCCACTTAAAATAGCAACCCCAGCTGACCTTCATGACTGAAGCCCCATTCCCCAAAAATCTACCACCAAGATTCCAAACCACCTCTGGCACCATGATAGCCACACATATCTATAATTCCAGCACTTGAGAAGTGGAAGCAAAAGAGCAGATGTTCAGGGCCATCCTTGGCTATACAGATGTTTAAGGCCAGCCTTTAACTCCAGCATTCCAGAGGCAGAGGCAGGCAGATCTCTGTGAATTCAAGGCCAACCTGATATACAAAGCAAGTTCCAGGCCAATCAGGGCTACACAGTGAGAGCCTGTCTCAAAAACAAACAAAAATATTCTGGAGCTAAGGAGATAGATCATTAAAAAATAAACATAAGAATCTGAGTCCAGATGCCCAGTACCCACATAAAAAGCCAGACACGGTGGCTTGGACCAGTACTGGCAGCCTAGAGATGCGGGATCCTGGGACTTATTGGCAAGCCATTTTAGCTAATCAGCAAGCTCTTGGTTCAATGAGAGACCTTCTCTCAAAAAAAAAAAAAAAAAGAAAGAGTGGAGTCATTGAGGAAGATGGCCAACATCCTTTTCAGGACTCCACATATGCTAGGACAGATACCCTAATCTTACCGGCAGTGCCCAGGGACTTGTCCTACCTACAGTCCCCCTACCCTCAAGTTTAGCCTTTAACTTCCCATCTTTCCCTGCTATTGATCAAAACTTCGGCTCTGACCCTCAACCTGAGCATCTCTCCTTACCTTCATCTTTCACCTTCAATTGAACATCAGACTTCTGGAGACCCAGGCCCCAAACAGCAGATCACAACCTACTATTCTGAATCACAGATCTCTTCTAACTGTGCATAACCTCAAGTCCTCTCAGCCCTGAGCAGGCCCCACAGCATCCCTGGCCACCTGTCCTGACACTCACACATGAAACTCTTTGCTCCTCACTGTCTCCCTCCAGGTCTCCTATGATGTCAGTGGCTTCTGTGAGAGGAATCGAGATGTACTGTTCTCTGACCTTATAGAACTGATGCAGTCCAGTGACCAGTGAGTAATTCTGAGTGCCTCTGGGCAGAACCCCCAAAGAGGGAGGCCTGGGAACTACTGTATCTTCTCCAGAACTTGGACATGCTTTGGACTTTGTGGCCATGGTTGTGTAGCCAAGACACAGGTCTGATCTAAAACTGAAGGCTGAGGGTGTAACTCAATGATGAGTACTTCCCTAGAATATGCGGGCTTGAATTCCAGTTCTAGGACAGAAAAAGAAAATTCCCAGTACTCAGAAGACAAACAAACCCTGATCTGACCCTGGGCCCCTCTCCAGGGGAAGACCCTGAGTTTAGTTCCTTTCATGTCTCATCCATAGTGCCTCCCTGCAATCCTAACAATCAAGTGACTGGACAGTTGCCCTTTACGAAAAATGGAAGCACATTACAGGGCTGGGGACATAGCTCAATTGGTATGCTAGGAAAGCCCTGGTTTTCCTCCCCAGTACCACAGAAAACCAGGTGTGTGATATCATCACCTGTCATCCCTACCATTTAGCAGATATATATTGAGTTTGAGTTTGAGCTACATGAGGCCCTGTCTCCCAAAACATATAAACAAGACAGGGGAGATAGCTCAGTAGATAAAGTCGTTGTTGCACAAGCTTAATGTTCATCCTTGAGTTTGGCTCCTCAGATCCTGTGTAAGCTGGACACGCCAGTGTACGCAGTCAAATAGGCCTACGGTTGAATGGTAGGTGAACATTCCCTGCCTTTTCAAGTGGCTCTTCATAAGCTGGGCGGAGAGTCAAGAGATAGTGGGGTCTTCGCCTACCATTCAACCGTAGGCCTATTTGACTGCGTACACTGGCGTGTCCTTTGACCTCCTGGTCTATATAGCAAGTTCCAGGCCAGTGAGAGGTACATAGCAAGGTCTTGTCTCAAACAACCAAAAACAAACCCAAAATCAGCCCCCCTGCCCTGAGAAATATGCACAGGGGCTGGGGGGGGGGGCTGGCTCTGTTGGTAAAGTGCACCCAAATGCACCTACACTCACGCAAAGACATTGTATAAATAAATCAGTGAGCAAAAAGGGAGGCATGCAGGTAAGGTTCTTGAGTCAGCATGCACTAGTCTTAGAAAAAAAAAAAACAAAAAATAGGTTCTAGAGCTTTACGTTTACATGGCAAACACTTTACCAACAGAGCCAGCTCCCCAGCCCCTGTGCATATTTCTCAGGGCAGGGAGGCTGATTTTGGGTTTGTTTTTGGTTGGTTGAGACAGGACCTTGCTATGTACCTCTCACTGGCCTGAAACTTGCTAGATAGACCAGCTTGTTCTCAAACTCACAGAGATCCAGGAGACTGGGATTAAAAGTGTGCACCACTACTCCTCATTGCTGTGCACATTTCTTTGTATACATATGCAAAAATGTACATGTAGGTTGGCTGCTTGAAGGAGACATGCCTCTGCTGCCAAGATACTTTTCCAATTCATATATTTTTCTTTATTTATTTGGGTCGGGTTGTTTTTAGATAGGATCTTGTGCAGCCTAGGCTGACCTCCAACTCACTGTGTAACCAAGAGTGACCTGGAACTTCTGATCATTAGGCCTCTACCTCCTCAGTATTCAGACTATTGATAAGCATGGCTTGGTATTATGTGTTACTGAAGATGGAACCCACAGCTGTGTTCATGCAAGGCAACCACCTACCAAGCTATATCCTAGCCCCTTGTTTGTTATTTTTGTTGTTGTTTTAAGACAAGATCTTCTCATGCTATGCATGGTGGTGCATGCTTTTATCCCAGCACTCAGGAGGCAAAGGCAAGCATATCTCTGTGAGTTCGAGGGCAGCCTGGTCTATATAGTAAGTTCCAGGACAGCCAGAGCTGTGTAGAAAGACCCTGTATTAAAAAAAAAAAGTCTGAGCCGGGCATTGGTGGCGCACGCCTTTAATCCCAGCACTTGGGAGGCAGAGGTAGGCGGATCTCTGTGAGTTCGAGGCCAGCCTGGTCTACAAAGTGAGTCTAGGACAGCCAGAGCTGTTATACAGAGAAACCCTGTCTCGAAAAACCAAAAAAAAAAAAAAGTCTGATATAGCCCAGGCTGGACTTGAACCCACGATGTAGCTGAGGATGAACTTGAACTTCTGACCCTCCTACTTCCACCCTGAGTGCTGGGATGACAAGTATGTACCCCACAGTTTATACATGTTTCTGTTGAATTTAACTCTGTACTATTTGACTTGCTGTTATCATGGAGTAAGACTGAAAAGTGCAGATAAATCAAGAGGCCCAAAAGACAATGCCAACCTGCCGGCATTCAGAGGGAACCCAACTTTGCTTGTTTGCACTGAGGCAGCCCTACAACTCGGAGGGCAGAAGGATGCCCTAGGGTCTGTCTGCATTCCCATCCACTCCTCTCTCCTGCCTAGGGCCTTCCTACGGATGCTCTTTCCTGAGAAGCTGGATGTAGACAAGAAGGGCCGACCCAGTACTGCTGGCTCCAAGATCAAGGTGGGTCTGGAGATGGGAAGAGGACAGGACAGGCAAGTTCCACCTACCCAGACTCTTTCTTGTTCTAATGTCTGTCTATTTCTTATCCCTCAGGTTCTCACTGTCTGTGGCACCCTTTGGCCTATAATATCTTCCTTCAGCTCTGGGTTTAGGAAGGTGGGCCAAAGTTTGGTCCATCTGTCCTTCCTTCCTTTTCTTCCCTCTCTCTCTTCATTTCCTTCTCCCTTTTTTCCCTCCCTATCTCCATCCCTCCTCTCCTTCTTTTGCTTCCCTTCTCTCCTTTCTTCTATCCTTCCTTCCCTTCCCTTCTGTTCACTCCCTCCATCTTCCCTTCCTTCCATCCTTTCTTCCTTCCTGTGCTTGTGAATGGAACCCAAGGTCTTGCACATGATAAGCATGCACACTGTCATTGGGTTACACTTTCCAGACAATTTCTTTTAAAAGATGTAAATATAAATACATATACTTATCATAGAATGGGCTATCTTACTCATTTTAAGTGTCCAATTCAGTGACATTGTCTATGTTCACAGTGTTGTGCAGCCATCTCCAAACTTTCTCATTTTTTCAAATTCAAATTCTGCCCCCATTCAAAACTAACTCCACAGACCCTGATTCACATCATCCTAGTTTCTGTCCATACAAATATGGTGGTTTTAAGAACCTCTTGCAAGTGATATCACTCAGAACATGCCTTGTTAATGTCACACACATAATGTCCTCAGGGTCCATACATGTTGGAGCTTGTATCAGAATGTCCTTCCTTCTGAAGGCTGAATAATATCCCACTGTATGGATGTATAAATTATATTTTTTCATTCATTGTGCATAATGTGAATAATGCAATTGTGGGTAATGCTGCAATGGGCGTGGGGTTCCATCCTAACCCTATATTCACAACCATTTCTTGAGGACTTTGTGATGATAGCAGATGCATGATCCTCACACATGCAAGGAATTAGTTCAGCCTCATTTGGCAGATGGAGAGGCCAAGAATCAGAAAGGGGCAGCCATTAACACAGATCACATCAGAAAGGGGCAGCCACTAACACAGATCACATCAGAAAGGGGCAGCCACTAACACAGATCACAAACAGAATTTGAACCTGAATGTCTTATGTCACTTCCCTAGTCTTCCCACCTTTCAACTTTCCCCAAATGACTAAAATGTATAACTGAAGAATCCAAGCCTAACCACCTCCTCTCCCTCCCTCCCTCCCTCCCTCCCTCCCTCCCTCCCTCCCTCCCTCCCTTTCTCTCTCTCCCTCTTCCTCCCCCCCTCACACACACACACACACACACACACACACACACACACACACACACACAAGTTCCTTATTTTCAAAGTCACTGTCCCCTTGAAGACAGGTGAAAGTCCGGACAGTATGTTGTTCTGGTTTCTCTATTATACTCAGTCATCAAGCATCTCCTAAGTACTTATTGTGTGTTAAGCTATTTGCTAAGTGTGGCAAACACAAGAACTCAGAGTTTGGGATTTAAGAGATGGGTAGATCACCAGGTGGTGGTGGTCCACACCTTTAATCCCAGCACTCGGGAGGCAGAAACAAGGTGGATCTCTGTGAGTTCGAGGCCAGCCTGGTCTACAGAGCAAGTTCCAGGACAGCCAGAACTGTTAACACAAAGAAACCCTGTCTCAAAAGAAACAAAAAAACGAACACACACACACCCCCAAATATTTGGGTAGATGCATAATATTAGCCCTCATGATGTGAGCTGAAGGAGTTATACACACCTGTGGCTTGCCCAGTAAACCTCCCCATCTTGGATGAGTCTGTTTCTTGAATGGGGAGAGCCAGGAGACCGATCCTCAAGCCTTCCTCACTCCTGCCTTTCCCTCTGCCTCAGAAACAAGCCAACGACCTGGTGTCCACACTGAAAAAGTGCACACCCCACTACATCCGCTGCATCAAACCCAACGAGACCAAACGGCCGCGGGACTGGGAGGAGAGCAGGTGAACTGACCATACCCTTCACATCCCCCACCAGATCTAGGAACCCCTTGGACCACTCACAAAGCACCAACTTTAGGTCAACTCCAGACTGGACTCTAAGCCCACCTTAGAATTCTCTAGGTGGTCAGTGAGATGGCCCAGCAGGTAAAGATGCTTGCCGCCAAACATGGTGATCTGAGTTCAATCCTTGGGCTTCACACAGTGGAAAGCAAGAAACAACACCTGCAAGTTGTCTTCTGACCACCACAGGCATGCAGTGACACACACACACACACACACACACACACACACACACACACACACACA
>CAJQZJ010032834.1:9134633-9240822 GCA_907164525.1 Lophiomys imhausi
ACACACACACACACACACACACACACACACACACACACACACACACACAAATATAAAGTTAAAAATGCAGAACCTCTGTGGCCTCAGAGTTATAGATAGAACTTACAGAGGTACACCCAAATCCCCAATTTCACAGACTTAAACTCCAGAAGTGATCCTAGAACCACCCTCCAGGTTGAGTCCAGAACCTTCCCCTCAGATCTCAGTCCAAGATTTGGTTTCAGACTGGGCAGAAAAACCCCTCAGGACTCAAAACTCACCATCTAAACAACCCCCAAGCTAGACATTTTGGCTCTCATGTTTATTCTCAGCCTTGGGAGGTAGAGGTGGGAGGATCATATATATTCAAGGGAAACCTAAGCTGCAAAGACAGACACTAGCCATAGACAGATAGATAAACAAATAGAAAGATTATGTAGACAATAAATAGATAGGGAATATGTAGTTAGATGACAGATTAGATAGATGACAGATAGACAGATAAGATGGTGATAGATAAGAAAGATGATAGATGGAGAGATTGATTGATTGATAGATGATAGATAGATAGATAGATAGATAGATAGATAGATAGATGATTGACAGATAGACAGACAGGTGCCCTCCTTCCCACAAATCCAGGCTCCATGTCCCTAGTCAGCTCTGGGCAGCTCCCACTTTCTAGGTCTCAGGCAACCTCACTCCCACAGGGTGAAGCACCAGGTGGAGTACCTGGGCCTCAGGGAGAACATCCGAGTGCGAAGGGCAGGCTTTGCCTACCGTAGACAGTTCTCCAAGTTCCTGCAAAGGTGAATCACCCATTCCCACTTTCTTGACTGCCTCTCCTATTGAAATGGCCAACCAGTGGACCTGCTCCAAATTCCCACTCACCCTCATGTCCTCTGCCTCCAGGTATGCCATCTTGACTCCTGAAACATGGCCACGGTGGCGTGGAGATGAACGTCAGGGTGTCCAGCACCTGCTTCGTGCTGTCAACATGGAGCCAGACCAGTACCAGATGGGGAGTACCAAGGTCTTTGTTAAGAACCCGGAATCAGTAAGTGTGTATGAGAGGGAAAGAGGGATGGGGGCCACCGAGATGGTTCAGTGGGTAAAAGTGCTCAATGCACAACCCCAGTAATCCGAGTTCTCACGTAAAGGTGGATGGAGAGAACCAACTCTACAACATGTCTTCTTCTGACATATATATGTGCACCGTGAAACTCCTGCACCACAGTCTCATACACACACACACACACACACACACACACACATTCACACAAAGACACACATAGACAGACACAGAGATACAAACACATTCATAGAAAGAAACACACAGAGACACACACGGAGAGACAAACACATTCACACACTGATGTACACACACATTTATAAAGGGTGAAAAATATAAGAAAATGAAGAGGGAAGAGAAGAGAGAGTCAGGGAAAGGGAGAGTTGAGGTTGATAATGGAGATACAGCTCAGTGACAGAATGTTTGCCTAGCATTGTATGAGGCCCTGGGTTCCATCCCCAGCACCAGAGAGAGACAGAGACAGAGACAGACAGAGAGAGAGAGTGCATGTGCAGGGTCTAGTAGTACACAACACCTATAATCCCAGCCTTCCAGAGGCTGAAGCAGGAGGCTCACTAGTTCAAAGCTAGCCTAAAGCTACATAGCAAGATCCTGATGGAGTGGAGGGGAGACTTTGGATAATTCAAGCCACCACCATGTGATCTTGGCAGTTTTCTAATATGGAAAGGAGACAAAGTAAGAGCCACCCTCCCGGACTGGAATGAAGATTAAAGAAAGCAGGAAGTCACCTGCACAGTGCCTGGGACATAAGCACCTACTCAAAAGAGGCCCTGTTTTCTGTCCAGTTCTTGAGGACCAGGTGGGGGGAGAGAAAAAAGTATATGGTTTAGTGTGGTGGTGCCCCTTTGGTGGAATAAAGAGCCACCATTTATCCAGAGATCCCTTTCTCCTTGTCCTCCTTCACCCCTTCTACTCTTCCACCACCCGTTCTCTTCTCCTCCCCTTCTCTAATATATATACAGATATACATGTGTATTATTAGAGATAGTCTATAAATATATATTTATATAGAGAGAGATCTGAATGCCTCAACAGTTAGAATTCCTGCCTAGGATCTGCTAGTAAAGGATTGAGAGGGTAAGTTAGTAATAAAGGTCATGCTTAGAATTCCCCAAGGAGGGAGACTCCTCAATGATGGAGCCCTTGCCCTGTCTCAAAAAAAAAAAAAAACCAACAACAAATTGATACACAGTAGGAAAAAAATACATAAAATAAAACCAGCTATGCCAAAGCAGAGTCCCATGAGATCCAGGCTCTCCTCTACCTCAGTGTGCATCTTTAAACTTCAGCTCCTCCTGTTACCACCTCACACCTGGGGTTAAGGGAGTACCACAGTCAGATTTTTTTTGTTGTTGTTTTTTGTTTTTGAAGCGGTGTGGGGGATGGAACCCAGGGCTTTGTGAATGCTGGGCAAACATTCTGCCAACTACATCTCAGCCCCTCTGGCAAGGCAATAAAAGAAAAGTTAAAGTTTGAGGTCAGGTATTGTAGCTCATGACAGTGTACCAACATTCAAGAGGCTGAAGCAGCAGGACAGTGAGCTCCAGACCAGTTAAGTGAAAAACACTGTCTCAAAAAAAATTTTAATTGTGACAAAATTTTTAGTGTGCAGATTTTGATCTTGGGAAATTGACTAGGTGATAACAATTATTAACACATGACAAGTTAGTGTTCAGTTTATCAGAATGGGTAAAGAGGGACTGAATTATTTGTTGAGATTTTTGGTTTTGACAAAAAATGTAGCCCTGGCTGGCCTGGAACTTGGTACATACACCAGGGTGGCCTCAAACTCACAGAGATCCACCTGTATGCTGGAATTAAGGTATGCAACCAGCTGGGTGTTGTGGCACCCACCTTTAATCCCAGCTCTCAGGAGATAGAAGCAGGAGGATCTCTGAGTTTGAGGCCAGCTTAGTCTACATTGTGAGTTCCAGGGCAGCCAGGGCTTTAGGAGAGAGTCTGACTCAAATAAACTAAAAAACAAATAAATTTTTTGAAGATTTTATTTCTTTTATTTTATGTGTGTGGTTGTTTGGTCTATGTTCCATGTACATGCAGTGTCCAAAGAGGGAATCATATCCCCTGGAACTGGAGTTACAATCAGTTTCGAGCCACCATGTGAGTGCTGGGAACCAAACTCAGGTCCTCTGGAAAAGCAGCCAGTGCTCTTAACCAGCGAACCATCTCTCCAGCTCCAAAACTAAATAATTTTATGGGGTTGAGGCAGGGGACTGACTCAGAGGAAAAGAATTTAGTAAACTGAAAATTTACTTTTCAGGACCGAGATTCAGCTCCCAGCATCCACATGCTGGTTCACGAACATCCATAACTCCAGCTCCAGACAATCTATTGCCCTCTTCTAACCAGATATTTATGTAGGAAAAGCACCCATACACATAAAATTAAAAATAAACAAATCTTTAAATTTAAAAATAAATAAATATTTTAAAATAAAAACAAAGGTAGAGAAAAAAAGGCTAAATTTAAAGGCTAGGCCACTGAGAGGTCTCAGCGGATAAAGGCTCTTGCCAAGCTTGACATGTGAATTTGATCCCCAGTACCCACACGGTGGAAGGTGAGAACTAACTCTAGAAAGTTGTCCTCTACCCACCCCAAGTTCATCCCAGAAACACACACACACACACACACAAATAAAACTTTAAGAAAAAGGGAGAAGAAAGTAAAAAGAATGTTATATGAAACAAAAAAAGGTAATGTTCTTAAACCTTTCTCACCCCCCAAAATGCACTTATATTGGGTCAGTCTAAGTCTAGATAGGGGCAGGTGTGTGTTCCTGGGGTGGAACTCAAGACCTCACCACACTAAGCACATACTCCACCTCTGAACTTTATTTGAATTTTGTTCTTATTGGGGTGAGGAGTCTCTTAAAACAGAATCTCTTGTAGTTCAGACTGGTCACAAACTCACTATGCAGCTGAGGTTGGCCTTGAACTCCTGACCCTCCTTCCCCCATCTCTTGGGGACTGGGAATACAAGTATGTGCCACTATACTGCACTACACAGATTAAAGAGAAATTTGAACACAGACACAAGGAGAAGAATGCAGGGATGAAGGCAGGGATTGGAAGGACACAGCTATAAAGCCAAGATGCATCTGATCTCCATTTGCGGTTGCATAAGAGCTCTTAGCAGCATTGTGATTTCTTTTTTTTTATGGTATTTATTTTTATTTTATGTGCATTGGTGTTTTGCCTGCATGCATTTCTGTGTTTGAGTGCTGTGTCTCATGGAATTGGAGTTACAGACAGTTCAGGTCCTCTGGAAGAACAGCTCTTAACTGCTGAGCCATCTGTCTAGCCTCAGCATTCTTAGGTGTTGGGCAAATCTCTCTGATGAAATACTAATTTTTTTTTTTTTTTTGCAAGAGGAAGGTTGAGCCAGTGCCAAAGCACATGTATGAACTCAGAGCACAACTTGCAGGAGCGGGCTCTCCTTCCACCATGTGAATTTTGGGGATAGAACTTCAAGTCTCCAGGCTTGGAGGCAAATATTTTTATCCATTGAGCCATTTCTCCAGGCTCTAATTATTTTTAAAGCAAAGCCCAATTTTGTTTTCAATAGCATTTCTCAGGCTGGAGAGATGGCACAGTTAGTAAAGTGCTTGCCATGCAAGCCTGAGATTGAACCTCAAAATCCATGTTAAAATGCTGGACTTGGATAGGCACAGCACAGCTGCTGGAAGCAAGAGTACAGGATCACTGTCCAGCCAGTCTAGCCATTCAGCAAGCCCCAGGTCCAGTAAAAGACCCTGCCTCCAGAAGCAATGCAGAGGGCTGGAGCGATAGCTCAGCGGTTAAGTACTGGTTGCTCTCTCAGAGGATCCAGGTTCAAGTCCCAGCACACACGGTTTACAATTACCCCTAACTCCAGCTCCAGATGATCAGATGCCCTCTTCTGGCCTCCAATGGCATTGCATGCATATATTGTATAAAGACAAGCATATACACAAAAAATAATTTAAAAAATAAAATAAGGTGAAGGGAGATAGAAGACACCCAACATCAACCTCTGGCTTCTAAAGGCTCATGCGCACACACACACACACACACACACACACACACACAACCAGTGGTTGAACTGAGATTTGAAGCTAACAAGACAAATCCACAGTTCTAATTTAATTTTTTTTAATTTATATGTATACCTGTGAGAGAGTATGCTATGCATGAGCAGCTGACCCCAGAGGCCAGAAGAGGGTGTTATATCCCGTGGAGCTGGAGTTATAGGTAGTCGTGGGATGTCTGACATGAGTGCTGGGAACTGAACTTGGTCTTCAGCAAGAGCAATAGGTACTCTCTAACTGCTGAGCCATGTCTCCAGCACACCACCCCTGCTCTAATTTAATGCAGAGGTGTGTGAGCCCCGAAATGGGAAGGGCTTCTGAGTACAGTCATGAACAGGCAATAAAACCATTTTGGGTGGTGAGAATGTGGCTCAGTTGATAGAGTGCTTGCCTAATATGCACAAAGCCCTGGGTTTCATTCAGCAGCTCATAGACAAGATATAATTGTCCATGTCTGTTGTCCCAGAACTGAGGAGGTAGAGGCAAGAGGATCAGGTGTTCAAGGTTGTCCTCGGTTGCATAGCAAGTGTGAGGTTATCCTTAAGGGTCCAGGGACTTGGGAGGACCTACCACCTCTCCCTCCTGTCCAGCTTTTCCTCCTGGAAGAGATGCGAGAGAGGAAGTTTGATGGCTTCGCCCGCACCATCCAGAAAGCCTGGCGGCGCCACATAGCAGTCCGAAAGTATGAGGAGATGCGAGAAGAAGGTGAGAGTCCTTCATTAGGAGGCTCCGTCTGGGGGCAGGAAGATTAAGAGCGAACATGACTTTTTTTATTATTATTATTTTAGGTTTTTCGAGACAGGGTTTCTCTGTGTAGCCCTGGCTGTCCTGGGCTCACTCTGTAGACCAGGCTGTCCTTGAACTCGTAGAGATCCACATGCCCCTACATCCCCAGTGCTGGGATCTAAGGCGTGTGCCACCACACCCACCAGTTACAGACAGTTGTGAACTGCCATGTGGGTGCTGGGAATTGAACCCGGGTCCTTTGGAAGAGCAGCTGGCTGCTCTTCCAGAGGTCCTGAGTTCAATTCCCAGCAACCACATGGTGGCTCATAACCATCTGTATTGAGATCTGGTGCCCTCTTCTGGCTGCAGACATACGTGCAGTACAGAACACTGTATACATAATAAATAAATAAAATATATTTTCCCCGTCTACGGCCATACCACCCTGAAGGTTGATCTCGTCTGATCTCAGAAGCTAAGCAGGGTCAGGCCTGGTTAGTACTTGGATAGGAGGACATGACTTTTAACCCTTACAGCTTCCAACATCCTACTGAACAAGAAGGAACGCAGGCGAAACAGCATCAACCGGAACTTTGTTGGGGACTATCTGGGACTGGAGGAGCGGCCTGAGTTGCGCCAGTTCCTGGCCAAGAGGGAACGAGTGGACTTTGCTGACTCAGTCACCAAGTATGACCGCCGATTCAAGGTTAGATCCAAGTGTGTAATCCAATCTGAGGTTTTGCCTCTGGCTAGCACCCACACCAGAAGCCTAACTCCCATGGGATCCAGATGCACCTGTCCACAGGTGTATATTTACCTAGCATCCAGACGACATCTCCCCACCAGGCCAAGACACACCTATCTACAAGCAGATCCTCCACTGTGACATATACTGCTGTCCATCCAACCTGACCTCATGGGGCTGGGCTGTAGCTAAACTGGCAGTGTACTTGTTTAGCACCCTAGGTTCCATCCCCAGTATTACAGAAACCAGGAATGGTAGCAAATGACTATAATCCCAGGTCTTGGAGGGATCATGATTTCGAGGTCATCCTCCACGATATAGTGAGGTTGTAGGTCAACCTGGGCTATCTGAAACCCCTGGTGGTGGGGTAGAGACACCCCCTGTAGCACTGGTCACACCCATCCACACCCCCACAGCTGGTAATAGAGCTGTCTGTCAAGCCTGTCTTTGTGTAGCCCAGACACACTTATCCACCAGATACACCCTCATTTTGCCAGATACATCTGTTTGCTATGACATATTCACTTTGCCCACAAGCCTATTCCACAGGGCCACTTTCCTCACCTGGCTTAGACACACCTCTCCATTGGACGCACTTTCCCTTGACTCTGATGCCTCTCTCCATATAAACACTCACCAGGCCAAGGCAGCCTTGTTCACAGGCGCATGCCTGACTGTCCCAGAAATTGTGACCAGATTAATTATCATGACCAGTTAACCTAATCTAGAAGATCCCTTATAGATGTGTACAGGTGTATAGGTGTATATATGAGATGGTGAGGTTCTACAGCAGTTAAGGTACTTGCCACCAAGCCTGACGAGCTGAGGCCAATCCCTAGTATGCAGTTGGTAGAGGGAGAGAACTGACTCCCACAGGTTTTCCTCTGACCTCCGTGTCATGTAATGCACATGTCCCCACATACACAGACACTCACAAAATAAATAACTGTAAAAATAAAATATAACTGCCGGGCGTGGTGGTGCACACCTTTAATTCCAGCACTCGGGAGGCAGAGGCAGGTGGATCTCTGTGAGTTAAAGGCCAGCCTGGTCTACAGAGTGAGTTTCCAGGACAGCCAAGGCTATTACACAGAGAAACCTTGTCTTGGAAAAAAAAAACCTAAATTAATTAATTAATTAATTAATTAATTATGACTGACCATCATACCAATCTATACAAATTCATAAATTAATGTGTTTCATATATACACATACCCCTTACTTGTGTTCATGACTTTTCTTGTTTTCATTCCTTTGAGCTAAGACTGGCCTAAAACTTGCAATCTTCCTGCCCTGGCCTCCAAAGCACTGGGTTTACAAGTGTGTCCCACCACAAAAAGACTGTGTACAGACTCTTTTCTGCCTCTGTGACTTGTATACACCCACCCAAATAATCCATACCTTTTTTCTTTTCTGAGACAGAGTTTCACTGTGTAGCCCTGACTGTCTTGGAACTCATTCTGTAGACCAGGCTGGCCTCAAACTCACAGAGATCCACCTACCTCTGCCTCCCAAGTGCTAGGATTAAAAACATGTACCACCACCATCTGAGCATGATCCATACTTTACATAAGCTAGGTTGAGGACATGTGTTTCAGTCACAGAGTGTGTGCTTAGCGTGCAAGAAAGATACCATTCCCAGTACAAATACATACACATGCATACAGTTTTGTGAACTTTTCCTAGAAAAACTAACAAGTGTCTATTTACTCCAGATAGGAATAAATTATGGACCAGAGAAATTATTCCATTAAAGTATAGCTTGGTGACACAATAAGTTTAATTTGGGTTATTTCCAGGAACGTGGGTGAGGGATTGGTTAATTACAGTAACTTATACTGGCAACATAGAATTGGATATACCACTGGAGAAAATGTCTTTCATCTTCCCTCACAAACCATTAACTGCCTACAGATAGATCTTCAAGGAGGGGTAGGGCTATATGAGTCCCTCCTCCTGGCAACCATTAACTGTCTATAAATCCTCAGGAGGACCCTGGCCTCATGAGCCCTTCATCCAACATCAAAAGTTAATGGGCCCAATCTTGTGCAAGTCTCTTGAAGGGTAAATGTGGCTGCAGAGGGGACAACAGCAATGTCATACCAGAGATAGCATTCCATAACACACACACACACACACACACACACACGCACACACACACACACACACACACACACACATAGGTATAGTGACAAGCCACATCCATCAGATGTTTCTTATATCTTGTACCTGTCGATTGGCCCTGACATCCCTTTCTAACCAATATAACCTCACTTTTATTCTATTTTTTTACCCGACTTAGCAAATCATACACCTTCACTTGGAGCCATTTCCCAGTCACCTGCCCTACAAGCCCCACCCTTGACTAGAGTTGATCCTCTGGTGCCAGGCTGCCCATGCCCTGGGAACCAGCCATCAACCTCTGGCCTTGCCTCTTCACAGCCCATCAAACGGGACTTGATCCTGACCCCCAAGTGTGTGTATGTGATTGGGAGAGAGAAGGTGAAAAGGGGACCAGAAAAGGGGCTGGTTCGTGAGGTCCTGAAAAAGAAATTGGAAATCCAGGCCCTCCGAGGGGTGTCCCTCAGGTAAGGCCAAGTGGCCACCTGTCCTGTAATAACCTACCTGCCTGGTGTTTCTCAGCTGCCTACCTGCTTGCTACCATAGTAACCTTAGGTGTTATTATACAGGTAGCTCTCTTGCCTCTACTGCCACAATCACTTGACCCTACTTTCATGATGTTCAACAAATTAATTACATTTTTATTTGGGGGAGGGGCACCCATATCACAGCACATGAGTGGAGGTCTGTGCAAAATCATTCCACCATGTGGGTCTTACAGAGTGTAACTCAGGTCCAGCCCTAATTTCATGATTTTTGAGGGGAGATAATTTCTGTCCTTCCTACCTGACCTCTGGTCATTCCCAATTACCACCTTCCCAGGCTTCTCCTCTTCTCTTTTCCCAACTTGATCCTCACAGATTGAACCCTACAAGTCAGGTCTTCCTGCACCCTCACTTGATGTTCTGCCTTTCCCCAGCACCCGACAGGATGACTTCTTCATCCTCCAAGAAGAGGCTGCCGACAACTTCTTGGAAAGTATCTTTAAGACCGAATTCATCAGCCTTTTGTGCAAGCGCTTTGAAGAGGCAGCACGCAGGCCTCTGCCCCTCACCTTCAGCGACACGTATGCTCCTCAACCCATGGCCAGTTCCAGCACCCCCCTCCAGCTTGGCCTATACGCGTTGCCCCAACCTATTTTAGGGACCCGGCATGGGTGGAGCATAGAAGAGGGACCCCCCCCAACTGGCGCCCTGAAACTCCCTTATCTCCCCTAGACTACAGTTCCGGGTGAAGAAGGAAGGCTGGGGTGGAGGCAGTACCCGCAATGTCACCTTCTCGCGCGGGATGGGTGACTTGGCTGTGCTCAAGGCTGGGGGACGAGCTCTCACTATCAGTATTGGGGACGGACTGCCTAAGAGTACCAGTAAGTCTGCGGGAAGTAGAGATGTGCACCTGTGGGCGAGACCTGTGGGCGTGATCAACTAAGGCCAATCAACTTTGTGGGGGCAGAGACAGCTAGGCAGGTCTAAAGAGTCCGAGGCCCTTAGGGTCAAGGTATAGAGGAAGACATCCCACCTTAGAGAAATGGCCAGTGAGAGGGAGGGAAATGTAGAGGGCCTTGGCCTTAGAAGCAATCCTAAGCTGTCAACAGATGGTGTGTCATGTCCTGGAATGGGAGAGCTAAAAGAGAATGGAGGGTGAAGGATAGGGTCAGGAAAGATGGAATCTCCACCTGCAAGTAGCATAGGAGAACCAAGGAACGTGAGCAGGGGCGTAGTCTCAAACTGCACCAACGTGAAGGTGTGTTGGAGGATGTGGGCCAAGGACCTAGTCTGGCCTGGCCACTATTCAAATTTATTTCTGCTTACTTCTTCTTTCAGAGCCTTCTCGGAAGGGGTTAGCCCATGGAAGACCTCGAAGGTCAGGGCAGGGCCCTACTCGAGCAGCCCCTGGTCCCCCTAGAGGTAAGGAGATAACTCTTAGTGACTTCATTGCCTCCTGTGGACTTCCAAATCTAACAAGAACAGTGTCTCACCTCACCATAGCTCCCCATCTACCACAAGATACAGGATAAGCATAACTGGGAATACCTTTAAGATCCTACCCTAGCTAGTCACTGACCTCTCCCACCATCCAGCATGATCCTAGCTTGTGTGTTTTATTTAACTAACTTATTAAATTTATTCTTAGCTCCAAATCTCTGCTGGGACTTGCCATCTAAATACCCATACCACTTATATCCCAGTAGTAGAGTGCTTGCTTAGCATACAGAAAACCATATAAATCTAGATGTGTCAACTGTACAGGGAATTTGAGGCAACTGGGCTAAATGAGACCCTGTTCCAAAAATACATACATACATACATACATACTTACATACACAAAAATCTGTGCTGGATGTGGTGGTGAACACTTTAATTCCAGGACTCAGGAGGCAGAGATAGGTAGATCTCTGAAAGTTCAATGCTAGTTTGGTCTACATAGCCCGTGCTACACATAAAACCCTGAATCAAGAAAGGACGGGAGGTGGAAGAAAAGGTGAAGGTAGAAAGAAGGAATCAACTCCATAGAGTTGGTCTCAGAGCTCCATGCATGTGCTATGACATGTGCCCCAAACATACATTATACACACATATGATAATAATACGTAATTTTTTTTGGTTTTTTGAGACAGGGTTTCTTTGTGTAATAGCCTTGGCTGTTCTAGATCTTTCTCTGTAGACCAGGCTGGCCTCAAACTCACAGAGATCCATCTGCCTCTGTCTCCCACGTGCTGGGATTAAAGGCATGTGCCACTGTGCCTGGCAATATGTAATAATTTTTAAAGCCACTCACAAAAACCCTCCTATGGGTATACCAGCACCTTGTAAAGTTTCCCTCTACATATTCCTTCCTCCAGGGTCCCTCAGACTCTTTTTTTTGTTTGTTTGTTTGTTTGTTTGTTTTGGTGGTTTTGTTTTTGACATGGAATCTCAATACATAGTTCTGAAACTTACAGAGATCCACCTGCCTCTTGCCCCCAAAGGGCTGGAGTTAAATACATCATCATGTTTTTGGTTCTGAGACAGGGCCTCTCTTTGTGATCCTGGCTAGTCTAGAACTTACAGAGATCCACCATCCACTGCCTCCCCAAGTTCTGGAACTAAAGGTGAGGATCACCACCCAGGCCCTCACACACAGTTCTGACCACACTGGGTTGAGATTGTCTGCATCCTCTGTCAGCCACTCATGACAGTTATCTCTAGCTTTGCTTCCACCGTAGGCCTGAATCGAAATGGAGTACCACCCTCTTCCCGGGCAGGCCCCCTACCCATGGAGATCACATCTGGAAGGAGTTCCCAGAGGCCTCCCCGGGGCCCTCCATCCTCAACCCTAGGAGCCAACAGACGTCCTCGGGCACGGCCACCTTCAGAACACAACACGGAATTCCTCAATGTCCCTGACCAGGGTGTGGCAGGGTAGGTGGGGAAGAGCGGAGGGTATAGCCCCAGGAGGTGGTCATGGGATAGGGGAGTATCTAGGGCTGTTATAAGACCTATGCTGTCCCCTACAGCATGCAAAGGAAACGAAGCATAGGGCAGAGACCGGTGCCAGGAGTGGGTCGGCCCAAGCCTCAACCACGAACACATGGCCCAAGGTGCCGGGCACTGTACCAATACATAGGCCAAGATGTGGATGAGCTGAGTTTTAACGTGAATGAAGTAATTGAGATCCTCATGGAAGGTTTGTATTCTGGGGCAGAGTTTGAGAGTGGGAAGTGTTCAGAACCCTGACATGGTGAGACAGCCACACCTTATTGCATAGCCTTCCCATCCATTCGAGAACAGAGGCATGGGCCAGTGGGATGGCCCAGAGGATAAAGGTCATTACCATCAAACCTGATGACCCCAGTTCCATTCTCAGGATACATATGATGGAAGGACAGAATTGACTCTGAGACACACACACACACACACACACACACACACACACACACACACGCTGGGGAGATGGCTACATGCTTAAAGATATTGCCTTGAAAACATGAGGACCAGAGTTTTGATTCCCATATACCAGTTAGGTGAGTGTGGCAACCTATCTGTAATTCCAGACTCAGAAGACAGAGACAGGATCCCCAGAGCAAGCTAGTTAGCAAGCCTAGCCACATCATCGAGCTCTGGTTCTGACTGAGAGATTCTGCCTCAATGAATACATTAGACAACCAGGATAACAACGTAGGATCTCCATACACAAATGCACCCACCTACATGGGAACCTGCACACATGCAAAAACATGCAACACAGAGGTGTACACTATACACATACATTATGGAAAAAGAAAGTGTAATAAAAAGTAAGGCTTAATACAGTGGTGCACACTCATAAAAAAATGAAGACAAATAAACGAACAGGGATATCCAGCTCACAGCCTAACTAGAGCTACATAGTCTAGATAGCCTTGTCTTTGAACACTGCCTCCTAAACATCTAGGGCTGTTGCCTCATTTCATCACACCTAGTGCCTGACCCTCTTTATTGTTTTTATTTCATTTTGAGCCTAGGATGGTTTTGAATTCACTATCCTTCCTCCCTCAGTTTCCTGTGTGCTGGGATGGCAGATAAGCTCCACCTTGCCAGGCTGTAGCCTTTATTTTTGTAGGTAACAACTGACTTCACAAATCCTTGTGAGTAGGAGCGAAACTGTGTCTGGGTGACCCTGCCCAATTCCTACCTTCATCCTGTGACCCCAGAAATGTTGTTCACACCAAAAGTAGATAGCAGGGACCCCTGGATGTCTTGGGGACCTGGTTATTCCTGACTACACCTGGAGGTTGAAGGAAGGGATCTATAGGAGGTGGTTTGATGGAAGAATACAAGCAAATCATCTAGAGAATGACAGAGACTGGGAATGCAGATCAGTGGTAGAGCACTTGGTTCACATATGTGAGGTTCTGGGTTCCATCCTCCTCAACAGAAGGGAGGAATGAGGGGGAATAAAAGGGTAGGAGAGAGAGGGAAGTTGGAGTGCAGGGGGGATATGGCTTAGTCAGTAAACTACTCAATAATAAGACACTTGCCTAGCATGGACAAGGCCCTGGATTCAATTCCCAGTGCCCTCCTTTCATTCAGATCCAAATGCTGATAGCCAAGCATGATGGTACCACCCTAGAACTTGAGAGACTGAGGAAGGAGGCTGGAGAGTATAAAGCCAAACGGGCTACTCTGGGAATCAGAACCAGTCTCTAAATAAAACAAAACTGAGTATCATTGCTCATGCCTATAGTCACAGTCCTCAGGGGCCCGAGGCAGGAGGATAAGGAGTCCAAAGACAACCTCAGCAACATAGCGCACACATGTACACACGTCTTTGTGAGTGTGTTTATGTATCTGTGAGTATATGTGCATGGGCACATGTGCCTGGGTGTTTATGTATGTGTGTGTGCATGTGTGTGTACACATGTGCATTCCTGTGTTTTACCAAAGGTGCAAGAATGTCATGCTGTACATTTAGAGGTCAGAGGGCAATCTAGGGTCATTCCTTACCATCCTCCTTATTGGAAACAGCATGTTTTTGAGGCTTGACCCCATGTATCACAAGCTAGCTGACTCAAGAGTCCCCAGGGATTTTACTGTCTGTACCTCCTGCTTCACCACTGACCTGGAGTAACAGATGTGTCATATACCACTGCATCTGGCTTTCAGGAGTTCTAAGGAACCAAACTCAGGGCCTCACACGTACATAACAAGTACTTTATCCACTAAACCATCTCCCCAGCCCCATGTATAGTGTGTTTGAAGACAGCCAGAGCCACATAAGACATTATCTGAAAATAAAAAATGCACATATATATCCAAGAGGAATAAGGTAGACACAGAATAGGCATATGGTGCTCCGTACACTGATCACTTCAAGCTCTTCTCTCCCACAGATACTTCTGGCTGGTGGAAGGGCCGGCTGCATGGCCAGGAAGGTCTCTTTCCAGGAAACTATGTGGAGAAGATCTGATTGTCCATCCATCAACCTGCCTGCTTGTCTTCCAGGGAGCCAAGCCCTGTCAATGGGAGCCTTGATTACCCTGTGTGCACTGACCAGAATGCTTACGCCCGTGGCCTCCAGCCAGTGGAGACCCTGTGTTTGATGGATCCCCACTGTAGTACCCCATGCTTTGTGCTGTCTTCCATGGGTTGAATTACTATCCGAGTCTCCATTTTATCATATGTCCAAAGGATTTGCTGCAGTACCTACCTCCCAACTGCCTTGTGTGTATGAAACGAATCATGTCCTACCCTGTGAGCAAAGATGGTCCAGGGTTAAGAGGCTTTGACAATCAGACCTTTCCACCTTCTCTCATCACTGAGGCAATAAACATGTGTCAGGTAAAATCAAGGAGTAAATTACTGAGTCTGGGGCTGGGGGTGTGGCTTAGTTGGTAGAGTTGCCTCTCAAGGATGAGACCCAGGGTTTCATCAGGACAGCTGAAAAGGGGGCATGGCGGTGCACAACTGTGATCTCAGTATTTAGGAGATAGAGACAAGGAGATCAAGAGTTCAATGTCATCCTTCTATATAGCTGATTTTTAAAATTTATTTTATTTGCATTTGGTTTTGCCTGCATGCATGTCTGTGTGAGGGTGTCATATCTTGGAGTTACGGACAGTTGTGAGCTCCCATGTGAGTGCTGGGCATTCAACCTAGGTCCTCCAGGAGAGCAGTCAGGGCTCCCAACTGCTGAGCCACCTCTCCAGCCCTAGCTGATTTTTTTTTAACCTTAAAAAAAGTGTGTGTGTGTGTGTGTGTGTGTGTGTGTGTGTGTGTGTGTGTGTACGTGTGTGTAGGTCAGAGGACAACTTTGTGAAGTTAATTCTTTCCTTCCACCATGCGGATTCCAGGAATTGAATCAAACTCAGGTTATTAAGCTTGGTCGTGAGGGTCTTAATCCACTAAGCCATCTCACAAGCCCCTACACAGGTGATTTTGAGGACATCTTGGGCTAAATCAGATCCTTTTGGGAGGTGGGGGGAAGGCTGCCCAGAAGATCTATCCTTTTCTCTTTAGCATTTGCCTCAGGAAACCAAACTTGGCTGGAAAACCAAGCACAAGGATTCAGCTGAGCCTCATTAGGTCTCTTGTTAGCCAATCATTCTGCAAAAGCATTTAACAGTCTTTGAATGTGGCTGAACCACTCCATCTCTGAGTTCTTTTATACTCTAGTTTAAGAGTACTCACTTAACACAGAGTTAAACCCAGCACTGAGAGAGAGAGGCAGAGACAGGCAGAGACAGGCAGGCAGGCAGGCAGACAGACTGCCTGACTTACAATGTAGACCAGGCTATCCCTGAACTCTTAGATATCTGTCTACCTTTGCCTTCCAAATGCTAGAATTAAGAACATGTGCCCTTTGCCTGGTTTCAAAAACTAGATTTAAAAAATTAAAATTCATTTTTAAATAATGTTTTAAGATTATAAAATAATTATTTTTTGAGATTATAAAATAATCATTTCCCCTTCCTAAATGTACAAATACAACTTGCTCAATATGTATAATGCCATTTGTATGTATATGTTTTCAGTGATAACCATTTGATACTGAATAATCAATTAGCGGGTTGTTTTTTTTTTTTTCCTGAGGAAGACTATTTCTTCCATTCTCAGCATTCCTTAGTTGCCTGTAGTTCTTTGTCTAGTGTCAAGGCCTCATGATCTTACACACACACACACACACACACACACACACACACACACACACACAATTACTTTTATGAAGGAAAAGGGTCAATCAGATGACTCAGTGAGCAAAGGTACTTGCTGCTCACTTCTGGCAACCTGAGCTTCATCCCCAGAAACCACATAAAGGTGGAAAGAGAACTGACTATGCAGTTTTCTTCTTTCCTTTCGTGTGCCTCCTCCCACTAATAACATATAGGGGGCTAGAAAGGTGGCTCAGCAGTTAAGAGTACTGACTGCACTTCTAGGGTGCCAGGATTTGATTCCCAGTACCCACAAGGTGGCTCTCAGCCATCCGTAACTCCAGTCTAAAGGTATCTAACACCTTCTTCTGGCCTCCATGGGCACTAAGCCCACGTGGTACGCAGGCACACATGCAGGTAAAGCATTTGTGTACATAAAATAAAGAAAGTTAAATATTTTAAGAAATAATGATAGTACATAAATTGTTTAGGATCAGTGAAATGACTCAGCAAGTAGAGGTGCTTTCTACCAAGCCTGAACAACCTGGGTTCCATGTGTAGGACCCACATGCTAGAAGGAGAGAATCAATTCTTGCTAGTTGTCCAGTGACCTCAATATACACAACATAGCACATGTGTGTCAGCACACACACAGAAAAAAATTAACTAAATTTAATTTTTAAATAAATAAATTTCCATTAAAAAAAAGTAAAGGGCTGGGATAGAGCTCAGTTGATAGTGTTTGCTTAGTGTTCATGAAGCCCTATGTTTTAGCCCAACACCAAAATGGAAGGAGGAGGGAGGGCAGAGGCAAGAGACAGGTAAAAAGGAAAGGAAAGGGAACGAAAGAGAAGAAGAGAAACAAGGTTGGGGATGTAGCCCAAGAGATAGAGGGCTTTCCTATCATGAAGAAAGTCCTGGGTTTCGTCCCCAGCAGCGCATAAACCAGGTATTGATAGTACACATCCCATAATCCCAGTACTCAGGAGGTGAAAGCAGAAGAACCAGGAATGCAAATTCATCATGGCTACAAAGCGACTTTGAGGCCAGTCTGGGCTACACAAAAGGAGAAAGGAGGAGAATGTGAAAGAGGAGGAAGAGAGGGCAGAAGAGGTTTCCATCCTATCCTCTCAAACTCACCATGCAGATTGCTCTCCCCTCCTAGCAATTTGGGGAGTATAATCCCCTGGTTCCACTAGAATGGAAGATACCCCATTTACCGAAGTAAAGCTTCTGAGCAGGGTGAATGGTTAAGTGTTGGGAAGGGTGCTGGGATTAGAGAAAAAAAAGTGGGCTCAATATATCCTAACAGACAGTTTTCAATATTTAGGTTACAGACAAATCCAGACTGTGAACCGCTATCACCTACACACTACCCAGTCCTCAGCCCCACATCCTGTGGCTCTTTCACAAAATTTCTTACATCCGGCCCCTCCTCTTCCTTGTGGCCCTGTTCTTTCCTGGGCCTCACCCCATCCTTCCTTCCCCAGTACAAAAACATCTCTCCACTTTGCAACAAAAAGAGGTTGAGGCAAAAGCCCAGTTGGCCAGGTGCTTACCTAAATACACAAAGCACTGGGTTGTGTCTCCAGTATGGAATACAACAGTTGTGGTATATACCTATAATCCCAGAACTCTGGATGAGGAGGCCAGGAGGATGAGTTCAGTTATCCCTGGCTATGTATTTGAGGATTTCATCCAACATATTTTGAACATACTCACCACCACCCCCAGGTTCTCTCATAGCCATCCCCTCTCCACCCTCACATCCATTCCAAATGAACCTTAAAATTTCTGTCTTTTTAAAAATTTCCCCCACTGAGCCAGGCGGTGGTGGCGCACGCCTTTAATCCCAGCACTTGGGAGGCAGAGGCAGGCGGATCTTTGTGAGTTCGAGACCAGCCTGGTCTACAAAGCGAGTCCAGGACAGCCAGAGATATTCAGAGAAACCCTGTCTCGAAAAACCAAAAAAAAAAAAAAAAAAAAAAGAAAAATTTCCCCCACTGAATCTAGTTTGTGCTGCCCCTTTATTTTTGGAAGGGGGCCTGCCTTGTGTTGTCAATCTATCAGGGGTCACTGTTTCCTTGATGTTATCGACCATCCCTGATTCTTACACTCTTTCTAACATTTATTCTGAGAAGATACTCCTTCTAACATTTATTCTGAGAAGATACTCCTTGGAGAGCGGGCTGTGATATATAGGTCCCATTTAGGCTGAGCATTCAATTGTCTGCAGGTTGATCAACCAGGGAGAACCCATCTGGGTTTTTTATCAAAAAAAATATTTATTTTATTTTAGGTGTATGAATGTTTCCTTGCATGTTGAGCCATTTCTCCAGCCCCCAGCTACTCTGTTAAAAAAGATCTTACCAGCCACACATGGCAACACACCTGTGATCCCAGTACAAAAGCAAATGAAGAAGGCTCTGTGTGGTGACACACTTTTAATCCCAGCACTGTGCTACTTCCTTGGGCCTTCTCTTCAATTTATTGTTGTCTGCATTGTGTGTGTAAGGGGGTGTTGTTTGGGGGCTTGTTGTTTGTTTGTTTTGTTTATGAGATAGGGTCTCACTATGTAGCCCTGGCCTGCCTGGCACCTTTAGGTAGAGCAGGCTGGTCTTTAATTCACAGAGATCAGAACTCCTTCTGCCTACCAAATACTGGAATTAAAGGTATGTACTAACATTCCTGGCTTCTTTTATTTTTTTCAGACAGGGTCTCATGTTGTGCAGGCTGGCATTGAATTGTATATATAGCTGAAGATGACTTTGAACTCCTGACCCCTGCCTCTACCTCCCCAGTGCTGGGATGACATGTGCACTACCATAGCTGGTTTATGTGGGTCTAGCAATTAAAGCTATGGCTGTGTGCATACTAGGTGAGCAGTCTACTAACTGAGTGACATTCCCAACTCTTTCTTAGTTTTAATTTTATTTTTAAAGATTTATTTTATTATTTATTTATGTGTGTGTATGTATCTGTGTGGATACAAGTGTCAGCAGAGGCTAGATGATGACATACAATTCCCAGGAACTGCAGTTACAGAGAGTTGTGAGCTGCCATGTCAGTGCTGGGGACTGGACTTGAATCCTCTGCAAGAGATCAACTACTGAGCCATCTCTCCAACCCCCAGCTTTCTCAGTTTTTAAATGTCTTCTAACCATCTTCTTTGTCTGTAGTGGCTCATACAGACTCTTAGTTTATCTAAAAAATATGCTGCATACAAAGACTACAATTGCTTATGATTCAATAAATACCTCTTGAATGGTTGAACGTATAGTAGTCTGAGATCTAAGTTCTACTTTACATCTAACCCAAAGCCCATCCTCCCAATGATTACCAGATGTTACACATTCTCTATTAAAGCCATCTGTGTGACTGAAGAGATGGCTCAGTGGTTGTGTAGCTGTTCCATCCTACAAGGAAGCTGCTTAGACCAGAAGGTAAACAATTCAAAATAGCTTCAGGAAGTCCCTAAAACTGACCAGTTTCACTAGACCCCTCCTTGCCAGAATAAACCATACAGGTTTGCTGAGATCACTCTCAGAAAACCCTAGCTGCAAAGAAGATGCTGAGACACACCCAGGTGGCTGAAAGAGGCTTAAATCAACCAAGTCACTTGGAAAACATTCTCTCCAACCTGTTTAACTGCCTGCAGGCTGTGCAATGCGTTCCAGGTTACTAGCTTTTATGAGTAGTCACTCATTAAGAGTGGGCATTGGTAATACAGGTCTTTGAGTCATTTCTGCTTCTGTAAGTAACCCTTCAACCACATTCCTGTAAATAACCCCAATAAAAGTCTAGGTTCTCCATGATGGACTTTGGTATTACTTATACTTTGGTCTGTCATGGGATCCCTATCTAAGGTGTGCAGATGTGTTTGTGTCTCCCTAGGAAAAGTCTTGTCACACAACAACACCTACCACAGAAACATGAGGCCCTGAGTTCAGACCACCAGATACCAGGTAAATGTTAGGTGGGCACTGGGGCCTGCCTATAATTTCAGCCTCAGACAGTGGAGATAGGGCATCCCCAAAGCAAGACTACCCATATTGGTAAGCTCTAGGTTTGATTTTGAGGTCTTGTCTCATTGAATAAGAAGACACAGCCATGGAGAATTATTCCCCACATCAACCTCCAGCCTCCACATGCACAAATAACCACATGGAACTACATACATGTGCACGTGCATCCACACATGAAAACCTCACAAACATACATGTAATATACATGTACCACCCACCCACACACACACGAAAATGGAAAAACAAATATTCATTAATGACATCAGAAACCATGGTTTCTCTCTCTTCCACCTCACACAAGGCCTACAGGACCCACCCAAGTTCTCTTTGTGACCTCCACACTAAGTCTTTATTCTGTTTCTATAGTGCAGAGGTCTCTCCATTGCTCTGGAAAGGGGAGCTTGTCCCTTGACAGCTCAGGATATCTATGCCAGCTTCCCAGAGTATTCTGCCTCACCAGGCATCAAGGCACAGCTCAAGTCATGCCTTCAGACCGCCTTCCCTGACTCATCATTTCCACATCCCTTTTGTTTTTTTTATCTCATAAGATAGATCCAAGATCATTTTTCTGATGTTGATTTATTGTCTCTCCATTTTTACTGGTTGCCTCAAGTTTCCCAATAATCATATGCACTTAAGGAATGTAGGACAGGCAGGGAACCTCTCTGCACTAGTGCACTTGGTATTCATGTTCATACCTCTCTATCTGTGGGATTTTCCTGTTCACATCTGCAGATCTACAGTTAGCATGTTTCCCACGCTGGGTTATTACAACAGATTCATTCTTACTGCAGACTGGATGCGATGAAAATATGGGACTTGTTAGGAAGAAAGCTCTCTTCAGACACAAGGGGCCAGGGTACAGATCCATAGCACTCATGTAAATGAGGAAGAGTTTGGATCCCCAGCACTCCCTGGGTGGGAGGCATAGCAGCTACCTGTAACCTCGGCACTTGGGAAGTAGACATGGGGAATCTTCTGGCAAGCAAGCTAGCTAGACTAGTGGGAACTGGTTAGCTCCAGCTTCAGAGAGACACTGCCTCAATAAATAAAGTGGAGATCAATAGAGGAAGACAATGTCTACTTTGGGACTCCACACTCACTTGCTCACATCTGTGCACACATACATTCACGTCTATATGTGTACATATATGGCTAAGGATGTAGCTTAGTTTGGAGAGTGTTTGCCTAGCATACATTGAAAACCCTGGGTTGGATAACTGGGTACCACCTGTGGTGGCATCCCAGTTCAAAGGTTAACCTCCATGTAAGACCAGCCTGGGCTAAAATATAACAGCAGGAGAGCTGTTATCAATTTCCTCTAAAAGTAAGCCCAATCACTGGGCACGGTGGCACACACCTTTAATCCCAGCACTCAGGAGGCAGAGGCAGGCGGATCTCTGTGAGTTCTAGGCCAGCTTGGTCTACAAAGTGAGTCCACACAGAGAAACCCTATCTCAAAAAAATAAATAAATAAAAAGTAAGCCCAATGAAAAGCGGACAGTGTTTGTCATCCCAGTATTCTACAGGTTTGAGCTCAGAGGACTGAGAGTTCGAGGTTAACCTGACCTACTATACAAAAAGACAAAAAAATTGTTGTTTATTGCCTTTCCAGAATTGGCTATGGGGCATGTAGGGAAAATATGGAGGTTCCCATTTTGCAGACGAGTACACTAAGGCCGGGAGAGACTTTTTTCATGTTGGATCTTTGCCCTCTGATTTTGCCGTTTGGTTTACTCATTCTCTCCTGCCTTAGAGCAGCAATGTAGCTTCAGGCTCCTCCTCCTATAAAAGCTTCCAGGATTTGGCCACACCCCAGATCTCGCGAGATCGGAGAAGCGGAAAAAATGGCGCTGACGTGAGTGTGAGCTGCGTTGCCGGGGAAGTCGCCCCTGTTAGAGCCGGAGCCACCGAAGGCTAGAGAACCAGAGATCCAACTGAGTAGAGGATGGTGAGCGCGGCATTCCGCACGCGGGTGCTTAAGAGCAGTGGGGATTGACGGGGCGGTCCTGCCGCGGGCACCCTTCCAGCCGACCCCGCCCCCACATCCGGGTCCCCACCCGCGCACTTAGCCAGCGTTCTACCCCTTCAATGGGCCTGGTTTTGCTTGGACCACGCCCACTCTGCTCGAGTTCAGCCCCTAAATTTAACACACCCTGGCCCCTGAGCTTTTTCGAGATTGTCTGCACAGCTTACTTGGCTAGCATTCTCCGTCATCACACAATCTACTCTAGGCCCTCCAGCATTTCCAAGTTACTCCTCTAGGCCACGCCTCCGCCCCATGGTGCCTCTCTCCAGCCAAAGTTGAAGACGAAGGGATGTTGATAATGATGCTCTTTTCTGCATAATCCCTGATAGGTAACTCCGTCTGAAATTGGAATTAGGAAAGTAACTCAGTCTGCCCTTTACCTCCCTTTGCTTATCTTGTTGATGACTCATTAAGTAGGATGACTGAGTAATATCTAGCGGGAGTGGGGGGTGTTAGAAACCCTGAATCTTGTGAACCTTCAGAATAGAAGAGCTTCCCTCTGTCTTAGGCAAACTCTGATCCCAGCCTAATTCTAGCCACTTCTTGCACCAGGAGGAACAGTCCAGGCCCAGCCTGGACACACTGGCCACTGCCGAGTCCAGCTCCAGTGAGCCCGACAAGGAGGTGGCATCTCCAGATATTGCAGCTACAGCCACTTTATCCTCTGTGGAGGAGCCAGGCTCCAACTTGACAGCCACGCCACCTGTGTGGGATCGTGGAGGACCTCCGCAGCAAGTTGCCTCTCCAGCCCCAGGCAGCTACCAGCCTGGCTCAACCAGCACAGGTGTGGGGACCAGTGAAGATCTGAAGTTGCCCAGACGACGTCCACCACCAGGTGATCTGTGATGGGGCCTTCTGGGGAGTCACAGGGCTTTCAATGGGACTGAGGTGGTGCAGGATAAGGAATCACCTTGTATCCCATTGAGGAGGGGAATTCCTCACCATTTACTGAGCATATTGTCAGTATGTCAAGGGTGGCTCCAGGGATGAACTAAGCCAATCCAGCCTTCCCAGGCAGTTCATTCTACTGGGGTAGGGTAGGAGCTTGTTCAAGGCTTGGGAATGGGGCCCAGGTCAGTAAGGAAAAGATTGATATCACCCATTTATCCCGCAGGGAAACAGATACCCTGCTCTAGCCCTGGCTGCTGCCTCAGTTTCTCCAGTGTTCGTGATCTGGCACAGCATCTCCGTACCCACTGCCCACCCACACAGTCACTGGAAGGTAAAATGAGGGTTGGCAATAGTGAGGCAGATTAGGGTGGAAGATAGTCAGAGCCCCCCCCCCCCCCCCCCCCGGTCAGTTTTAACCACCCCACTCCATACCTGCCCTTCATTCCTACCAGGCAAGCTCTTCCGATGCTCAGCCCTGAGCTGCACTGAGAGTTTCCCCAGCATGCAGGAGCTGGTGGCCCATGGCAAGCTGCATTACAAGCCCAATCGATACTTCAAGTGAGACTCTGACCGTCCCCTCTATCAATTCCAGATCTTTAGCCCTCCCTAATGTGTGTGTGGAGGAGGGGTGGGTTGGGGATATGAGTGTGGCATGGGAAACCAGCCCCAACTGCATGGAAGAAAGGCGTGAATTAGAAGTCACTCTGGCTACAGGCCATGTTTAGAGGGGTATATATATTGTGGTTCTGTCCAGTTCCCTCACTTCTTATATGGAAAACTAGTCACCTAAGTAAAATTGAAGCTTGAGGTTCTAAACTGGAGAGGTTTGGAAGAATCAAGACTACAGTACGGGAGGGTGCGTAGGCCAAGCTTCACTTTGGATGCAGTGCCACAGAGATTTTGACCTAGGCACCCTTCCCACATTCTGGTCGCTGGGTAGCAATGGATAGGCCTTATCCTGTTGCCCAGGAGACAGTCCAGCACTGTGCCTGCCCCCAGGTGTGAGAATTGCCTCCTGCGCTTCCGCACTCACCGCTCGCTCTTCAAGCATCTGCATGTTTGTGCAGAGCATGCTCAGAGCCCAGCCCCGCCACCACCCCCTGCCCTGGACAAAGAGCCATCTGTGCCGGAGCGCCCCCCAGAGTCTGACCCTTCGTCTACCCTGGGCCTGCCATTCCCACTACTTGAGCCTTTCACCTCTGCCCCCACTGGGCCCTTCCTTCCCTACTTGAACCCTGCGCCCTTTGGCCTGAGTCCCCCTCGACTGCGCCCATTCCTGGCAGCTGCTCCAGGGCCACCAGCCTCCAGCACTGCCATCTGGAAAAAGAGTCAAGGTCAGTATGGGAGCAGGCTGCCTGCAAAGCTGGTTGGACCCACCCCAATTCTGAACTTGACCTGCTTCTTTCCTAAGGTGCTGCTGGCAGTCCCAGAAGACCTCAGGGCGGCTCCGATGCGCCCTCAGGTGCGTGCAGGTGACCACCAGGGCAGGGTGGAGGGGCCTTCATCCCTGTGTTCTACATAGGCCCTGTGACCGCTTGGAAGCAGCGGTGCCTGTCCCCTAAAATACATGATTTCTACCTTTAAAATGACTGGCACCTATGCCTTCATCTGCGCCGTAGTTCCGTGTAAAAACTTGCGCCTTGTCCATCTCCTGAGTGGTCCTCTTCTGTGGTGGGTCCAGGGATGGGAGCCAAACTGGGTGACTTCAGTGATGGGCAGTCAAACCCAGGAGATAGGATCCAGCCTGCCTAGACCCTGGAAGCTGAGGGGGATGGACACAGGGAAAAGTCTAAACTGCCCTGGCTGATATCCACCATCCCTGGTTAAAAGGCCCTTTGGGGTGACACCCAAGACTGACTGGAACCTGCCTGCCTGCAGGGTATGCGGCACCCAGCCGCATCGTGTGGGAACACACACGTGGCCGCTACTCGTGCATGCAGTGTGACTTCTCCACGGCCTCACGGCCCGCCATGACACTACACCTCCAGGACCACCGCCCCCGTGCCCTGGCGCCTGGGTTCCTTCGTGCCGACACCCGGGTGGGTAAGGCTGAAGAATCCTCAGGCATGGAGTTAGAGGCAAGGGATGAGGCTAAGGCTCAGCCTCCCCCTCCTCAACTCCACACAGACCCAACCCCGTTTGCTCCTGGGGTGTCACGACTGTCAGAGGGGGAGAATCCAGTTTTCTCACAGCTTTGAACCAGCTGTGCTGGGCTGAGTGGGAGGGATGTAGAGATTTTTGTAATTTGAGGCGGGGACAATAAAGGAGGCACGATGAGCCAGTCTGTGCTGTGTCTTGGGTCCCTTGCCCTCAGATAAGAGTTTATTTTTTTATTTATTATGAACATGTGTGTGTGTGTGTGTGTGTGTTGTACCCATAGAGGCCAGAAGAGGGTATGGGATCCCCAGTTACTTGTGAGCTGCTGGGAACCAAATTTGGGCCTTCTGTAAGAGCTATATGACCAGTGAACTCCTAACTGCTGAACCCTCCCGCCCTCCCCTCAAATAAGCAGTAGGCTGCTAACTACTGGGTCTAGTGCTCACAATGTGGGAGGGGGGGGGTTAGAATTGGCTTCACAGCACTTGACTCTCTTCACTGTCTACCTGGCACCTCAGCCATGGAATCCAAGTCTCCAACTCCATGCCTACCCTAGCCAGGGGCAGGCTAGGGGTAGCAAGTGCCTACTGTTCTGTTCCACAACTTCCAGAAACCAGATAAGATTTTTTTTCCAGGTGTTTTTCCTTTATTTTTAATTTTTTTTAAATCTGGGCATGGTGACACATGCCTTTAATCCCAGGATGCAGAAACAGGTATATCTCTGAATTCAAGGCCAGCCTGATCTACAGAGCTAGTTCCAGAACAGTCAGGGCTATACAGAGAAACCCTGTCTTGAAAAATAACAGTAACAACAAAAACCAAACAAAAAACATGATGGCTCATCATGTTCAAGTGCTTGCCCATGCTACCGCTGATGTTTCCAGAACCCACAGTGGGGTGGTAAAAGAGAACCAACCCTCCAAAATTGTCCTAACTTTCATCTATTACGTCCCAAGCTTAAAGCATGGTGGCACACTCCTTTAATCCTAGCACTTGGCAGGCAGAGCTCTGTAAGTTCAAGGCCTGATCTCTCACGTTCCAGACAGGCTACACAGTGAAATAGTCTTTAGAAAAAGAAAAAAGTCCAAGGCATGGTGGTGGCACATCCAAACACTTGGAAAGCAGAGATGGGGGAGAACCACTCCCTTAAGTTCAAGGCCAACCTGGGCTACATGGCAATAGTCTCAATTTTTTTTTTCTTCTTTAAGTATCAAGAATTAGGAAGACTGCCGGGCGGTGGTGGCGCACGCCTTTAATCCCAGCACTTGGGAGGCAGAGGCAGACGGATCTACGGATCTTTGTGAGTTCGAGGCCAGCCTGGTCTACAAAGGGAGTCCAGGACAGCCAACGATACAGAGAAACCCTGTCTCAAAAAACCAAAAAAAAAAAAAAAAAAAAAAAAAAAGAATTAGGAAGACTGTGGGAAGCTAGACCTGAGTAAGCTCTGAGCTATCCTGGATTAGAGCCCCTGCTCCTGAGGCCAATGGGTTCACAGGGCAGAGTAAAGCCTTGAGTGGCTGTGGTTGAGATGGTGGCCAGGCAGGATGGAAAACTAAACTTTATCCCTTCTTGCAGCCAGCAGAACCTCTTCTGCTGCTGGCTTGTGCCCCAACCCCAGCTGTTTGAGGATGTACTAAGGATGGGATGTAACTCAGTACAGTGCTTGCCTAGCATGCACAAAGCCCTGGGTTCTTTCTATCCCCAGCACCATATAAACCAGACATGCTGATACATGTATACATTTCCAGAGTGGGAGAGTAGAGTCTGGAGGATTAGGAATTCAAGGATATCCTGGCTAGATATGGAATACATTTGAAGCACTCCCCACCCACCCTCCTCTCTCATACATACATATTGACAAAGAAATTATGGTGCCTTGCTTCTGTTCAGTCCAGAGCCACACTGACCATGCCTCTTGGGATTATAAATCCAGTGCATGTTCAGCCATTACCTGGAGGTTGGTCTTACCTCTCTGTCTAGATAGGGCATCCCCTCCTACCAGTCAGAGCACCTGTGTAAACAGTCTTTTACGAGTGCTCCTCAAGTGGCCCCTATAGCTCTCTGGATACAGACTCCTGTTTTTGGACTGGAGAGATGGCACAGTAGGTACAAGCAGGATCTAAGTTCAGATTCCCAACACTCATTTTAAAACTGGACATGGTGGCACCTGTCTGTAACCCAGCACTGGAGGCCAGAGACAGATCCTGGGGGCTTAGTGGACAGCCAGTCTAGCCAACAGTGAGTTAAATGTTCTATTAAAAGACCTTATCTCCAAACAGTAACTGAGAAAGGCATCCTATTGTTAACCTCTGGTCTCCACATGTTCTGGCATAGTTACAGGTACCCCACATGCACAATACACACACGAACACAGATCCTGTTCTAGTAGCCCATAAAGCTCCTTCTCGAACCTTCTCATCTTCTTCCATTGGCCATACTCTTCATAGCTGCTTCTTCTGGGAAATGTAAGAATCTGGAAAAGAAAAACCCAAAGGACTCCTTGGTCCCACCCACTTGTCTCTCACCACTCCCTTGTATCCTGACTCTAAATCAGAATTATCCTCCATCACTTCTTTGTTCTGGTATCTGTAGCCAAAAGGTGACACCGGTCTCCTGCTGAGCTAGGTCCTCCAGGTCCTACATCCCTGTCATAGCTCTCTTATCTTCTCTTTATCCAACCTCACTGTAGAATCCACAGAACAATTTACAACAGCCATACTTGGTTTTGAAGGAGTGAGTTTATTAGGCCAAAATAAAAGAATAAATAGCAAGTGATTAGTGGGGAGGGGAAGGAAGGTAAGAGACAGGTGGATACCTGACACTTCTTGGCCAGCCAGTCTAGCAAAAAAGAGTGAGTTTCAGGTTTTGTTAGAGACCTTGTCTCAAAAAGTAAGTTGGAGACTAGAGGGACACTTGACAGCAACCCTTTGCCTCTGCAAATATAGGTACAAATTCATACACCCACACAGATGCATACACTGCACAAAAAATAAAGTGGATGTCATAATGCTTGCACCTTGGGATCTACTGGAGGATGAAGGGGTTGAGTGGGAGACTAGAGGATTTGAGAAATGTCTGCTCAGTGATTCCCACGCCAGAAATGGAGTATTGGGGGTCAGATACCAAGGGCCTACAGAATTTCCACTGCACCACATTCACTGTCCAAAATACTTATTAATCCTCACTGTTTTACACATGCCCAACATTTGCTCTTCTGAGAAGCCTTGCTGTTCCCCCCACCCCCCCCAGCACATGCAGCCCCCCCTGCTCCTTCTTTACTCAACCCCCGACCCTCTGCCCAAGCGGGAACCCCAAAAAATCTTCCCCCCCCACCCCCCAAAAAACCAAAAAAAAAAAAAAAAAAAAAAAAAGTCTTCCTAGTGCCTCAGCTTTCCAGCAGGGAGCATCCAAGTGTATCAGTGTGGGAGGAGAGAGCCCTTAGCACATGTAGGCACAGCTGCTCAGAGATGAGGTTGACCTAAGCAACTCTTGGAGACTTGTCTGCAGGGTCAGGTGCCAGGACACCACTGTGCAATTATCCACCAACAGTTTTGTCACCTGAGGGATTCTGGATTGCTTATCTTTACCCCAGCTAAGAGAGGTGAAGAGCTGCTACAACCCCGATACCCGTTTGTCTGTCTCAGCAGCATGAACGGCACTCCCTCCTTCAAAGAACTCCCAGCTCCTCCAGGCACACCATGATCATTTCTTTGGCCTTGATCATTTCAGGCTTCTAGTTCCATACGTAGTTCAGTTAGAGCCACCAGGTCATGGGCATGCAGGTCACAAAGAGTGAGGAGGCCTCTGGCAGCCATGCTGAGAGCCTACAGACAGCCCTGCATACTCCCTTACTCCGTCCCCCTGGCTCCATACAGAGTGGTCAGCCTGGGGGATCCCCAGCTGTCATTCACCCTTTTAGCTTGTGCCAGCCTTATGGTGTGCTTCTTGGCCAATACATGTGTGTCCTGGTCATGTGTATGTCACAGCATAAAGATCAGAGGACAGCTTGTAGAGTTAGTTCTTCCCTTCCACCTTAAGTGGGTTCCAGGAATTGAACTTAGGTTATCAGCTTGTATAGCAACTGTCTTCACCACCACAACCTCCAGGCATCTCACTGGCCCAATTATTTTAGGTTTTGAGATTCTCCAGTTACCAAACCTGAATTGAACATGTGATCCACCTCCCATGCCCTCAAACAGTAGCTGGAATTATAGGCATGACTTCTTTCATATCCCTAACTCTGACTCCATTCACCATGATTCTGGAAACTCAAAACTTGCTCCTCCCTATCCACTTGACAATTCAGTAAAAGCAGACCCACCTACCTCTGGGAACTGTGATCCGAGATGAGAATACAGAAGCTTCAAAATCTTGATGCTGTGTGCTAAAATAAAGGCCTATCTCCCAGCCTTAGCTGCTTTCTTTCCATTTAAATAAGCTCATGAAACCTCACCTGAGTCATTCCCAAGAGTTAAACATGTTCTTAGTACTCCATCAGCCTCATATTACCCAACAGCATCACCTAAGCTAAAATATGCATTTATTTTTAAGAATGGATTTTACAGCCAGGTGGTCGTGGCATACACCTTTAATCCCAGCACTCGGGAGGCAGAGTCAGGCGGATCTCTGATTTCAAAGCCAGCCTGGTCTACAGAGTGAGTTCCAGGAGAGCTTGGGCTACACAGAGAAACCCTGTCTCCAAAAACAAACAACAAAAAGACTGAGTTTCACTATGTGTTCCTTGCTGGACTGGAACTCATTATGTAAATCAGGCTGGCCTCAAACTATGAGACTTTACGATCCTACTGTTTTTACCTCTCAAGTGCTGTTTTATGTGGTTCAGGAAATAAAATCCAAGGCTTGTGCATGCTATACAAGTATACTACCAACAGAGCTACAACCTCAGACTTATGTTATTTTCCTTTGACAGGGTCTCAACTATTTTGGGGGGAGGGGTGAGCGTGGGGGAGAACAGTCTTACTATGTAGCCCCAGCTGGCCTGGAACTTGTTATGTAGACCAGGCTGGCCTTGAACTCAAGAGATCCACTTGCCTCTGCCTCCCAATTGCTAGGATAAAGGACACTATGTCCTGGTAACAGGATCTCAACTTTGTAGTCTGAGGCTGGCCATGCACTTAATATCCTCTTGCCCTTAGTCTCCCAATTGCTGGGATTACAGATGTGTACCACCACACCTGGCTAGAACATGCACTTTTTAAGGTAAGTTTTGTTTTGTTTTGTTTTTAAATTTTCTGACACAGGGTCTTATTATATAGCTCTGGCTGGCTTGTAACTCACTATGTATTAGGCTACCCTTGGACTTGTTGTGAACCTCCTACCTCTGCTGGGATTAAAAGTATGCACCACTATTCCAGGGGCTTAGAGCATGTGCTTTGCGTATGAAGGTGCGTGTGAGGGTGACTTTAGAGACTTTAACATATGTATTCTCACCTGTATACTATAACCACCCTGTCAGATCTAAATAGTCCTCCTGGTTGGACCACATCCCAGACTGGTAACATCAGAATCTCTGGAAGATCCTTTGGTTAACATCTCAAGGAATTTTGTTTTCAAACTGAGAATCATAGCCCTGTACTCTATTTTTTCTTCCTGTGAACTGAATCCTGTGGTCAAGGATCTCTTCTATCTGTATCTACCTTTGTCCCTCTTTGGACTCTCAAGGGCCTTTCCCATTTTCCTGCAATCCAGTTTTCTGGTTTTACCTCTCTCCACTTCCTTTAACACCCCCTACCTCCCTGGGGACAGTGATATTCCTTCACCCCAGTTACAATCTTTAATACTGCCCACCCCAAGTCTGCTATCCCAGCTGAGCCTTATGCTTTGGGTGCTCAGCTCTGGCTGAAGGGGCATTTGTCACCTTAACAGGGAAGTCCTGTCGAGAGTACAAGTGTTGAAACAAGGTAAATGAAGCAACACAGGAGGACAGATACGTCCTCACCATTGCACCAACTGTATCCTATCTAACTTTAAGAGACTTCCTAAGTCCGAGAACAAATCATAAAATGTTCATTGAGGTACACTGTTCCTGTGGCTGTCCTGAGTTTGGCCTAGGCCTGCTTCTTTGGAGACAAAGCTTGTAAAGACCTCAAAGTGTTAAGAGTAAGGGGGAAAATAGGGTATCAAGAGGCTAGTGATGGCTAGTAACTGTGCACGTTAGAGATGTACTTAGGTCTGATGACCTGAATTTGGGTCAGCAGTAGGCAGGCAGGAACTCAGGGAGGGGACAGAAAGGCCATCTCCACCTCCTTCCTCCTCTGTCATCCCCACCCTAATAGCCCCTCCTTGGTGTGCTGGCCCATACAGCAGAAACCACAGTTACTTCCCCAAGGCAGCAGCCTAAGCTCAGAGCCCATTCACCCCGTGATCCATCACCCCCTGAAGCCATGGTGAGTGAGTCCCCAAGGCCCCATTGGAAGTCCATTCTGGCCAGGTAATAAGGGGCACAAATGAAACTGGGGAACTGGTAAATATGCCCCCATGGGTAGCCTGGCAGAATAGAGCTAGGAACAGCCTAGGCAAAGATAGGGAACAGGCAAGGCACAGCTTGAGCACTTGTAGAAGAGGCTTGGATCTGTGGCTATAAGGCAGGGCAGGTTGGATCTGCCTAGAATGATATCCCCTCACCCCAGCCAGGTCAGCAGTTGGGATAAGAGCAGAGGCTTCCTGTGGGGTGCTTTAAGTGGGTTAGGCACCTACTGCAGCAGCCGCCATCCCTAGCCAGTCACCCAAACTGTGCTCTTCTAACCCTTCCTATCTAGCCTTGTGGTCATCTGAAGCTGTTGCCTCAACTCAATCAGACTGGGGCTTAAACAACGGCATGTCTGACTCCAAGCAAGAGTTGCTTCCTTCCCAGAGGTGCTTTTTAGTCCTTCCATCTCTGGATGGCCCCCAGTCCTTCAATCTTCTTGATCCTTGGTGAAGAAAGATTGGGAGGCCTCTCAGAAGCCTTGTGTATCTACTTGTGTATCTATGTGCACCTGTGACCTATGGCAAAAGGTCAACTTTGAGATTCCAGGAATGTTCTGAATATGTCATACAGTGCCTGTGCCTCTGTGGGGAGCCTGCCTACTGGTCCTCATGGTGGGTATCATGAGCCTCCCTGTATGTCTGGGGCTATGAGACTTTATACCCACATGTTAGATAGACTAAATGTATGCCTGTCTTTGTAGTCCTGTATATATTTTTATTTCTGCAAATATTTACTGAGTACCTGTATGAGCCAGGCAGTGGGAGGTCATGGATGATCTAGAGGGGCTAAAGTAGACAGTCATATGTCTGTGACAGTCACAGACAGTACATATATGTGAAGGTTGGGTCTTTCTCAATGGCTTGCCTTCTTTTTTTAAGACATGGTCTCTAGCTGTACCTGGAGCTTGTTGACTTAGCTAGACTGGTTGGCCCCCAAGCCCTAGAGGGCCTCCTCTCTTGGCCTCTCCAGAGCGAGTATGACAGGTGCTGCTCCTAACTTTTTTATGTATGGGTACTGAGGATTGCATGACAAGTACTTTGTCTACTGAGCAATCTCTCTAGCCCCTCAAATCAAATTTTAATGGTTTAGTCAAACTGGGTATGGTGGTACACACCTTTAATCCCAGGACTCAGATGGCTGAAGCAAGAGGATTGTTGGGTTCTAGACTAGCCTGGGGTACATAGTGAAGCACTGATTCAAAACAAAGAGAGAAACAAAGCTAAGGATGGTGGCACACATCTGTAATCCCAGCACATGAGAGGTAGAGGCAGGATTATTAAGAGTTCAAGGTTATCTTCAGCTATATAACAAGTTTGAGGCCAGTCTTGGACATATAAGACCCTGCTTCAAAAAAACAAATACATAAAAACAAAACAAAAACCCTAGTCAGTGGGGAGGTATGGCTCAGTGCTACAGTGCTTGGTTAGAGCAAGGTGCTGGGTTCCATCTCTACCACCACAAAAATACAAGGCCCCCAAACACATTACAACAGAACTAATATAGGAATTTGATAGGTGATGAGAGATATATAGAAAATGGTGGTGAAGTTGGGGAACTGGAGAGGGGAAGCTGATTTAAAATAGCAGTCTCAGAGGTTCCATGCACTGACAGGCTAGAGGCTATTCAATGGAGAGGGATGTTGCTGAGTTGTTCAGGGGCAGTTTGCTTTCCTCAGAAAGATGAAAACTCACTGGGAACAGAGACTTAGCAGGCCTCCTCTAGGGCAGCAGACCAGGGAGTAAGAGCCAATTATAGTGATCTGGGCTGTGGGGAACAGTTCCTCTAGCTGGAACTGTGACAGTGAGAAGTGGTTGAATTCCAGGTGTATTTTGAAATCAGGGGCGGCGGGGGGGGAAGGAATGGGGAGAACCTGTTGGTCAGACAGTGCGCAGAGAGGAAATCAAGGTAGGGCAGAGGCACAAAGGTTGAATGAAGATGCTGAGAAGGTGTCACTGACTGGACGCCCATGTGGGGAAGTGTCATGGGCTAGTAGAGAGGCATAAGGAGCTAGGTCCTGTTAGAGATGAGGTTAGACACAGCTTAGGTGGAGGAGTCAGGAGTGTGTGGGTTCCGAACCTGGGAACGGGAGTAGTTCTTACCCTAAAAGAGAAGCTGGCTGAGGTAGAGCTGAGGTTGAGAAAGACGCAATGTTAGAATGGGAACCTAAGGAAAAAGGAGGGTGATGGGTTTGTATGTCTATGACCAACTATATCTGTAGGTACCTAGCTGTTTCTCCATCTGCCTTCCTGTATGAGCCCCGTCCTGAATGATCCATGTCCTCCTAGGGAAGCAATCAGGACTTCCGAAACCTCCAAGCTAAGTTCCAGACCTCTCAGCCAGAATTTGGAGAACCATCCAGAAAAACCCCAAAGCCTGAGTTCAACAAACTCCTGAAGAAGTTCCCACAGACTGAGTTAAACGAGCAGCCCAAGAAGTCCTCACTGCCTGAGTTCAGTGCAGTGTCCTTGAAACACCTGCAGTTACAGTTTGCAGACCTCCCCAAGAAGCCCTTGCTGCCCCAGCCTGAGCTCACTGATCTACCCAAGAGGCCCCCACAGGCTGAGCTCAGAGACCTCCCAAGGAAGCCTCTACATCCAGAAGTCACTGGTCTCAAGAAACCCTCGAAGGCTGAGTTTACAGATCTCAAGAAGCCCCCACAACTCCAGTTTGCCAGCCTCCCCAAGAAGCTCCCTAAACCTGAGTTTGGAGAGCTCTCCAAGAGACCTCCACAGCTTGAGGCACTTCAGGAGCCTAGTGTACCTGTCCCGAAACCCCTGAAGCTGGAGCTCAACAATCCTGCCAAACCCCCTGTAGAGCTCAAACCCAAGAAGTTTTGGCAGCCTGAGTCCAGTGAGGCCCCTCTGAAGCCTTTGCCATCTGAGTTGAGTACCTTTCCCAAGAAGCCACTGCAGCCTCAGGCTGCTGGTTTCTCTAGGAAGTCCTTGACACATTCTGAGTCCAACGAAGTTCCACAGACATCCCACTCCAGGCCTGGGTCCAGTGAGTTTTACCCCAACTCCCCACAGCCTGACATCAGTACCTTTTCCAAGAAGTTCCAGCAGTCTGAGGTCAATGAGAACTTCAGGAAGCCCCCACATCCTCAGGCAATTAGTTACCCCAAGTCTCCACAGCAGCCCATGTCCTTTGATGTCCCCCAGACACCCCCTGAGTCATGTAACCCCCAATCTCACTCCCCACAACCAGACTTCCATGCATTTCCCAAGAAACATCCACAGCTCCAGCTAAGTGACCTTACCAGAACATCCTCAGAGTCTGAAGTCTGCAAGGTTCCCAAGAAGCCTCAGCAGCCAGACCCCAATGTGCTTTCTAAGAAGCCCTCACAACCAGAACTGGGTCATCTCCCTAGAACATCTTCAGAGCCTGAGTTCAACTCACTCCCCAGGAAATTTCTGCAACCTCAATTCGGCAAGTTCTTCCAGGCTGAATTCCCCAAGAGTCTGCCTAGAAAGCCCAAGCTTCCTGGTTCAGTATCTGAGTGCTCCCTGCCCTCTGCCATTGTGGGTTCCAACCCCCAGTTCCCCCTCACCCCTGGGCTTGGAGTTCCTGGGACACCCCGCTGGAGATCAGAAGACTTCCAAGTCCGGCATCCACCCCGGCGACGGCCTCTGCCCTCAGTCAGCAGCCTGGGATCACCCCCCCCCAAGCCCCCCCCACCACCCCTCCCCATCAATATCCAAAGTTTCCGGAGAGCCCCAGCAACAGCCACAGGTGAGTCAGGGTAGGTGGCTCAGGCAGAGAAGGGGGCTAAATATCTGGGCAGAGCCACTTCCTTCCTATGATCTCTCCTCCACAGCTGTACTGAAGACAGGCTCTTCTACTGGGACCCACTTCCAAGCGCAACAACTTCAACATACTGCACAGTGAGTATAGTATAGGGAGAGAGGGGCCAGGCATGGGTGTGAAGCTGAAGGAGACTTTCATCTCAGGTATCCCTGCAGGAACCCGGACGAGGTATATGAGCTGTATGATGCTGAGGAGGCTACAGATGACTCTAATCTCAGTCCCAGAGGCAGAGGTTTGTAGATGGTCAAAGAGGTCACAAAGACATTCTCTCATGCTCCAGGTTTAAGACCAGAAAGTGATCCAGACTAGAGTGGAGGCTGGTGGGCCAGATGGTGAGGAAGGGGAAGCCCAGAGGTACCCAAGCAGCCTGGTCCAGTGAAGTGACAAGAGGCCTGGACAGCAATGAAAGAATTGCAGAAATCAAAGTTGGCAAACCAGACTAGGCAATGTATTAGGCAAGGAATGAGCTTGATCATAGCATAGCATGTTCCCTTTATAAAGTGTAGCACTCAGGTGCAGGAATCATGGCACGTTTATGGACAAGGCATCAGATGCCAAAGTTAATTTCAATGCATAGTTATAACTCTAGCATTTAGGAGGCAGCATGATCAGCCTTGGCTATTTAGCAATCAAGACCAGCCTGGATTAAATGAACCCTACAAATAAAACCAAAGCAAATCCCATCCACCAGGTTCCTTGCAACCCATCCTAAGAGGATGTTCCCAGCAAGTTGTTGTATACCTGGAACCAGATGAGAGGTTTGGGCTGGAAGCAGTGTGGCAGAAGGTTCCTCTCTTCTAAATCAATTCTTTGAGGGACTCCAGGATTGGTGTCTCCATGGCAACATGGGTTTCTATGAAAGAACTTTGCTGATTCTGCAGCCACAGCTAAGGCAGTTATCCCGTTAATAATTAAAGGATCTGAGATTAGGCCCAGCCAATCTAGAGTTGTGGGGATTCCAGCCGAGCTTCCCCTCTCCTGGCTATTCTATCTTATTGGGGCTCCTAGGAGGGACTCTTGGCCTTAGGATATCCTTGCTCTCCCTGTCCCAGCTGGAGGTCCTGGTACACATGCCTTCAAATTCTCCAGCCCTTGATTGCTCTTCTCTGGGTCCTTTTGTTTGCTTCTCCTGGTCTATCCAGGCCAATGCCTGGAATACCTCCTTTAGCAGAGTTTCCTAAAAGGGCCCCTAGTGCTTCTATTGAGGGGATACTTTATGGTTTTACGGGAGGAAGGGCAGGAGGGAGAGAATAGACAGCTTTTGTAGAGGCTAGTGAGAGCCCTGGCTACTGTTTTTAGGGTTAGGAAGAAACTCCCTTTCCTAAACCTAACAAACCTAACACACACACACACACACACACACACACACACACACACAATGCTTCAGTAACCACTTCCCAACACACACACACACACACACACACACACACACACACACACACAATGCTTCAGTAACCACTTCCCAATCTTTACCCATCATTCTTCAAGATCATAATCAAATACCAGACCTTTATGAATTTCTCCTTTCAGTGCAATGTTTGAGCTTTCCTGTGAGCAGAGCCTCTCAAAGGCTGCTTTGAGCATTTCAGAGTAATCTCTCTAGTACCAGAGTAGCCTGGACCACCAGCTGCTCCTTCGTACTGTCTTAGGTTCCTTTGAAACAGCCAGCCCCTCTTTTGTCAGCTGGGAACTCATCTGGAGGGGCAGGATCCACCCTTTCCAGGATATATGTAGACCAAAGGCAGGCTGTCATTGCCTCTCAGAACAAGCAGTAGGGTGACCTAGGACCCCAGAGCTCAGTAGTGTTACAGTCAAGTTTGCTTCTAGCTGTGAGACCACTCAAGACTAAGGCAGACCATGAGAAGCAGGTGCAGTACAGGTTCTGGGTATGAACCAGATCTTGGCCTGGAGAGTAGAAAGCAAGCTCAGCACTGGCTAGGCAGGACACAGATGCCCCTTCTGTGGGCTGCTCATCAGAAAGAACAGTTTGTCTGAAATGTCCAGAGTGTCATTTGGATCATTAACAAAATGGGACTTCTGATTCAGGCCCTTACTCACCAGAGCTTCAAGATGTCACCTAAGCCCCCAGTTAACAGTTGGACTCTAGAATTCTAGAGCCTGGTCTACTGCTGAGAAGTAGTACAAATCAGCCCTCTGAGAAACCCTGCCATTCAGACTCAGCACCAGAAAGTTCAGGCTAAGAATCCCACAATGGCTGCTTCTCTTCAGAGGCAAGCAGTGGATGCCAAAGAGAATGCCCGTTTTTAGCTCGGAATCCAATTATCTTATTACAACGCCCAATGTATTTTTGAGAAGCAGGAACAAAATGGCTCCCAAAGCCTACAACTCATAGGCTAGTCATTGTGGCCACACTTTCAAATCACAGCACTTGACAAGGTAGAGGTAGACAGGTCTGAATTCCAGGGGTAGCCTGGTTTACATAGTAAGACCAAAAAAACAAAAATAATGGCTTACAAATCCCACCTCTACAATTTTATTAGCTGGGGGTAGCCTTGGACAGTAGGACCAACTTCTCAGCCTTTATTTTCCTTGCCAAAGTGAACCTTACCCACAAGAACTGTTGAACCCTGAGTGAAAGGTACAGGAGAGAAGTAGTGGAGATTCAGGGAAGCCCTGAGAACTCACAGAGGGCAGATTCACCACACATCAAGTCAGTAGGGTAGAGATGCAGAGCGGGGGGGGGGGGGGGGGGGGCTTTGTCCTGACTCTGTCCAATGCTCTCAGATAAAGTGCAGTCTACCCATCAAGCCACCAGATGGCCTCAACAGGACCCAGAGCTCAGGTACATGGGGCAAATGGGGTATTTTGGGGCAGGGCTGAGCTCTGGGACTATGATGGGGACATTTCTTGCTCATAAATACTCCAATAATTGGGTCTTCCAGGAAGGCCACTCAACCACAGCAGTTGACAGCCACAGACCACAAGCTGCTGAAACAGATCAGGAAGGCCGAGAAAGCTGAGAGAGAGTTTAGAAAGAAGTTCAAGGTAAGAACTTGTAACAGAGAATAAGTCCTGGGAGGAATGGTACCCAGGGCCCAGGACTTCCATCCTGAGGAAGGAACCAAGGTAACAGCAGAAGTAGAAAGCCTTAACATAATGTTCCCTAAGTTTGAAGGTGAGATCGTGATTCACACAAAGATGATGATCGACCCCAATGCCAAGACCCGGCGTGGGGGTGGCAAGCACCTGGGTATCAGGCGTGGAGAGATCCTAGAGGTGATCGAGTTCACTAGCAAGGATGAGATGCTGTGCCGGGACCCCAAGGGCAAGTGTAAGTGTCTTTGGCCCACATCCAGGGAAAGGAAAGGAGTAAGGGGTGTTAGGGGAGAGGTGCTAGGGCTGAGAATCCATTCTACCTGCTCTCCACTGCAGATGGCTATGTACCCAGAACTGCACTGTTGCCTTTGTAAGTATTGGTCCTGCCTGGGTGGAGTGGGGAACACCAGGGGTTGCCCCTACTGACTATATCATACTCTCTGACAGGGAAACTGAAGTATATGATGATGTCAGTTTCTGGGGTATGTACAGTGATTCCCATAGGGTTGCTTGTTATCATGTCTCTGTGGCACAGGATCACTTGAAATTCATCCGTTTTTGCAGACTCTCTGGACATCCAACCATTTCCTCAGGAATAGTAAGGCAGACAGGTGGGTTCCAGAACCAACAGCCCAGCCACTGCTCACTCAGGAGAGCCCTGGATCTCAGCCTGGCAAACAGATGCCCAAGTGTATGTACCCACATAAAACCCCTCTTTAAAACATCCTTGTTTTTTGTCTTCTTTCTCCTTCCTGACTGGCACACACAATAGAACACATGCACATGCCAGGCACCAAAGGTGAAGAGAAGAAAAAAAAAATCAGTTACTCTCCCAATTGGAAAGAAGGTGCTGAGGATAAACCCATGCACACCTTAGATGACCAGTAGCTGTACCCCAAAGCCTCTTATAAGCTACAAGCATTTGTGTTGCCAAGTGAGTCAAAGACAGCCCTTTACCGGTGGGGTTCCTGCCTAACAGGACCTCAGTATGAAGTGTGTTCCAAACAGTGACATTCTCAGTGGGCTTGAATCAAAAGAAGCCAAGTGAAGTGAGCTTCATCCAAGTACCTGAGACTCACAGAATAATGCCACAGAATGACTTTCAGGACTGCTGTAAGATATTTCAGGGTTGCTATTATCACTCCTAGGAAAATGAAGACCTTCTATAACCTGCACTATAGTGTTCCTAGTATAACTAGGTCCTCTCTCCAAACCCTGGGGCCCAATGACAAGCAACAATGGGGAGAGATCCCTGGTAGTGACAGCTCTGAGAAAGGAGAAAGTGCAAGCTGCCCCAGTACCACAGACCTCTACAATATACAAACAAAACAAAAAAAGCAAGCCACTTTCAGGAACTGGTATTTATTATCAAAGTCATATTCAATGTCAACAAGATGCCACAACTACAAAAAAATTGCGCACATTGCAATCTCAATGCAAACAGTCAAATGGAATCCCAATCATTAAAAAATTAATTCAAATTACCCCAAAAAGCAACTGAATTTTTTAAACATCTTTATACATCCAGCCAACAAATTAAAATGGTTAACAAGAAAAAATACAAATTCAGAGGTCTGGTATTGATGTTTAAAAAAGGCAACTGCTTAAGCATTTCTATCGATTCGAACATCAATCTCTCGGCCACTCAGCTTCATGCCATTCATCATCCGGCAGGCTCTCTCAGCCACCTCTGGAGACTCAAACTTAACCACACCGCACCCCTTGGACTTTCCGTTCTCCATCTTGATGTCGGCGTACAGCACGTGGCCTGGCACAAGGAGGGAAGAAGAGACCACACGCATCAGGCAAACCCAGAGCTCAGCCTCAGTCTGGGCTCCACTCAGTCCAGATCACCTGTTGGATTTTGGTGACAGAGTCAAAAGGAGAGAGGCCCTTGCACATGAATTGAATGCTCAGAACACCATATATGGCGCCAGCAACTACAGCCCTCTCCACTACATTGCCATTGTTTTCCAAGGAGGACAACACTCTAACCTGCTGTGAAGAACTTGCCAACTGACTTCAAATGTTTGCCTTTATGCTCCAGCAAGTTAAAAAGAGAGGGGACTATGTGGAGCCAACCTTAGATTAGAATTTTAGAGGCTTGATAGTTGAATACCACTATTCTGTCACAAGGCCATTGCCAATACAATGAAACTTCTACACTGCCCCAATGTAAATCGGATATACTTATTGAGTAGCTTACACATATCCATAGACCTATTAAGCACCCAGATCTTTAAGTACTCAGGTGTGTCAAGCACAAAATAATTAGGTTGATAATAGAGTAAGAGCCAAAGACACATTAGTGCTGTTCAGGCCCAAAATTCAAGTGCTACTAATGGCTTGGGGAGAGATGACACTCCAGTGGCTTCTCATGATAAAGTTCTGAAAGATATTAAGTAGAAATTCATCAGAATCAATATTTTTGCTAGAGCAAGACACAATGGTACACACCTGCAATCTCAGTACTTGGAAGGCTAAAGCAAGATTTTGAGTTCTAGGCCAATCTGGAGCTACACAACAAGACCCAGGCTCAAAGGAAGGAAATGACAAGAAGAAAAAGAAGGAAGACAGAAAGGAAAATGGAAAGATGCCTCACCTGTAATCCCAGTCCTTGGGAGGTGGAGGTAGGAGAACCAAGAGTTCAAGGTCACTAAGAAGAAAAAGAAAGAAGACAGAAAGGAAAATGGAAAGATGCCTCACCTGTAATCCCAGCCCTTGGGAGGTGGAGGTAGGAGAACCAAGAGTTCAAGGTCACTAAGGATGTAGCTCAGTGGGTACAGTGTTTGCCTAGCATGCATAAAACCCCTGGTTTGAGCCCCAGCACTTGTACAAAGCAAGGATGGTGGCACACCCTTGTAATCCCGGCATTCAGGGGGCAGAAGCAGGAAGACTACAAGTTCAAGGTTTTTTTTTTTTGGCTATATAGTGAGTTTAAGGGCAAGTCTGAGTTTTATGAGACCCAACCTCCCCCACCTCTCCTAACAGCCTCCTCCCAAATAATCTAAAGAGTTCAAGGTCATCCTTGGCTATACACAAGAACTTTGGAACCAGCTTGGAATAGATGGATCCTGTCTCAAAAAGAAAAAGAGAAAGGGAGAGGAAAAAAGGAAAGAGAAAGAATCTTCTGGCAGGAAAGCAGAGAATGTCGGCAGAAAAAAACACATAGCTCAGGTTCAAAGACAGGAGGGTAATGGAACCAAACTTCCAGAAACTTTTGAGTTCACATTTTCTCAGAAGTGCGAAGAGTGGCAAGTTCCTATCTGTTTTTGGAATATCTAGTTACAATATTGACTGATGTGAAAATTGCAACACAGAGAATCATAAAGCCAGGCAAAAACGCTGGCTTTGACTCTATAGCTTACCCCATAAGAATCAGGGGATAGCACCAAGAACATTGAAATGTGAGCCATTTCTGAACGTGGAAACAAGAAAAAGGTGTCTTGACCAAGCAGCCACCCACACCCTGGCTTAACTAATAAAGTGCAATGAAAGCAGGGGAAGACTGCATGTTGGTCACCAAAGACACTTTCCAGAAAGGTTGCCTCACATGCTAAAATCCACAACCAGAGACTTTCACCCCACATTGTGTGCCCAGACCTACAACTGCTGAGCATGAGTGCTCTAAAGAACTAAATCAGCTATGGGCTTGGAAGGGTGGGGGAGAAGCAACTTGTCTTGGATTTACTTTTGTTTTTGCCACTTAAAAGTCTGTGATCTTGGGAAGGTGGCTTTGCTGACTCTTATAGAAAAAGATGACAATACTGCCTTCTCTCAGAAACAGGAGTGGTGACATTTGCCTGTAGTTCCAGCACACTGAAGGTAAAGTTGAGAGAATCATGAATTTGTTATAAAGTGAGAGACTATCTCAAAAAACTAACTAGAAAAGAACTGCAAGGGATGAAATGAGCAAATAGCATGACACATACCAGAACACCCAACACCTGCCTGAGTGCCCACAGAGGCAGAACAATGGCAAGGCCCATTGGTGCTCTAGAGCCCATGGACAGTATTGTTAAGAGTAGGAAGGAAGCTTCACTGCTCCAACTCAACAGCATCACCAACAAGACACAACACAGGAAAGCACATAGGGAGTCTTTCTCAGACACTTACCACATTCGTTGAATTTGTCCTTTAGCATCTTCCATGTAAAATCAAACGGGAGCTGAGGAAAAAAGAGGCAGACTAATCTGTGATGAAACCAAGTCTTAATGTACAGACATCACAATAGATACAATAATGACTTGAAGGTTTTCTTGGGCTTAGGGATAGGGTGATTTGCCTAGCGTGTGCAGCTTAGATTTAATCCCCAGGATTCTCAACTCCAAGAAGTCCCCACTTCTCATCACAGAAAGCCAGGCTGACCTCTTTAAGACAATCAGCAGGGAACAAAACAAGTGTATCTAGAATTAGGCTATGAAGTGGCACAATTCAGTGATGAAATGTTTTTGGGTTTGTTTTTGTTTTCAGATAGGATTTCTCTGTAACAGAGCCCTGGCTGTCCTGAACTCCCTTTGTAAATTAGGCTGGCCTCGAACTCTGCCTCTGCCTCCCAAGTGCTGGGATTAGAGGTATGCATCAGCACGCCCAGCATCGGTGATGAAATGTAATTCAATCACAGCCACTTTTCTCAGAATCACTGTGCCAAGACTGAAGTGCTCCTCAAGCCAACTGATCAGAAACCACAGACCTTTAGAGCTCAGTCTATTCCATCACCGGGCACATCACAGAAATGCCAGACTATTGTATTTTTTTTTCTTTGCATTTTGGAGACAGTGTCTCATTTGGTAACTCTCATTAGCCTGGATTTCACAGATCTTCTGCCTCCAGAGTGCTGTGATTAAAGGGAGTGAGCCACCATGCCTAGCCCTGGGACTACTATTCCTCCAGTACATGCTCAAACTCCAGCCCAACTCTGGGGACAGATGAGTTGTACTCCCTCCCCGTAAGTCACCAGACTTCCCTTTGGCAGACTGCTCTACGGTCTACATCACTTAGTTCACTGACCTCCAAACCAACTCATTCACAACCCTGAGGAATTCTACCGAAGAACCACTTACATTTCTCACAAATATCTGGCAGGCCTTCCTGGCTACTCCAGGTGCATGGCCTCCAGCACCACCAAAGGAACCTGCGAAGCTTCCTCCAAAGTTGCCCCGCTCCATCTCAATGGCTCTGTCAAAGCTAGCACCGCCGGCGCCACCCATGGCCAGGCCCATTCGCTCAATGCCAGCGCCCAATGCTGGGCCCATGGCAGGGCCCATTCGTTCCAGGCTGTTGGCTCCCATTCGCTCCAGGCCCATGCGCTCAAGACTGTTGGCTCCCATGCGCTCAAGGCCCATGCGCTCCAGGTTGTTGGCGCCCATGCGCTCTAGGCCAGTGGCCATACGATCCATCACAGGGCCCATGCGCTCCAGGCCGGCCCCCATACCCGTGGGCACCATGCGATCCATGCTGAGGCCCATGCGCTCAATGGCAGGGCCCATGCGCTCTACACCAGAGCCCATTCGCTCAATGGTTTGGCCTACACGGTCAATGGGCGCGGCCATGCGCTCCAGGCCGAAGCCCATGCCGGCACCCATGCGCTCTACACCAGAGCCAATGCGCTCCATGGTCTGGCCCATTCGCTCAATACTGGAGGCCATGTGGTCAAGGCCTAATGGGCCCATGCGCTCGATGCCAGAGCCCATGCGCTCAACTGAGCCCATGCGGTCCATGACCAGGCCCATACGCTCAATCTCAGAGCCCACTCGATCCATGCCATGGCCTAGGCCTGCGCCCATGCGCTCCATGCCAGCACCGCCAATGCGGTCAATGCCGGGGCCCATTCTCTCGATCCCAGGAACACTGCCTCCAGCTCCACCTGAAACAGGAATAAAAGCACAAATGCAAGTCAGGGACTTGTCTAGGTGTTCATATACTAATTCATTATGGCTGGGCACTTCAGATCCTAAATGTGACCACAAATCAGGAAGTCATGCTCACAGTAATTTACTATTAAGAAAACTCTCAAATGTTAGCAATGAGATCTCAACAATCATCCTTTCCATTCCATAACACAATAAAACTTAGAAGGAATAGAACTTTCATGCTGGTACCTGTGACAAACTATGAGTCATACTTCAATTCCTAAAAATTTTATAGTTTCCCCATCAGCAGATATTGAGAAATGCCCTCAAAGAAGCATGGAAAACTTCATACTCAGGGTAACTGATAGGGAATTTACACAAAGACAATTCAAAATCACAACTTTTTCTTTTGTTTTGTTTTTTTGAGACAGGGTTTCTCTGCGTAGCTGTCCTGGACTCACTTTGTAGACCAGGCTGGCCTTGAACTCGCAAAGATCCGCCTGCCTCTGCCTCCCAAGTGCTGGGATTAAAGGCGTGCGCCACCACTGCCCGGCAAAGTCACAACTTTTATCCTCTCTTTTTTTTTTTTTTTTTTTTTTTTGGTTTTTTTCAAGACAGGGTTTCTCTGTGTAGCCCTGGCTGTCCTGGACTCACTTTTGTAGACCAGGCTAGCCTCGAACTCACAAAGATCCACCTGCCTCTGCCTCCCGAGTGCTGGGATTAAAGGCGTGCGCCACCACTGCCCGGCAACTTTTATCCTCTTTCAACTTGTCCCTTTTAAAATGCCTGATGGCCAGTCGGGTTGCAATTCCTTAGCAGTTCCAGGGCACAAAGATATTACACAGCCATATAAACAAAAATGTCCAAAAGATCTGCCACTGAGCGCATTGGCATCAGCATGCATACAAACTGGCCATTTCCTGGAACCTTTCCTTCTATAAGGGAAATTGACAGTGATTTCATTGGTTTTTGAAGAAAGATGCTGACAGCATGGCAGGATCATTCTGGAATAGGCCAATGGTCAGTGACTAGCTAACAATGACCCTCACCCATGGGGCTTGCAGCCCTGGACAAGGAAGGTCAGGCTCCATCATCAAGTCTAAGACCCATCACCTTTACCATGTAGAGCTCAAAATAGTTTTATAGTGCCTATCTTTCAACACAGCAGTCTATACCACAGCTAGCCTGCTACTGACCCAAGGTACAAATTCAACAAAAGGAGACTCAGAAATGTTTTTAACAGTATGTAACTCGCCAAAGCTGTATAACCCGGCACAAATCAATTCACCTCTCTATGCCCACTTCTATGGCTGAAACAGCACTGGTTCGCAAAAACCAAGCACAACTTCAAGAATGTTAGCGGTTCAGAACAGAAATAGCTTCAGAAAGTAACGTCCTCACATTTGCATGAGGAAAAAAAGGTGCTGGCTCAACACGTACTATAGCAGTGATGCTGGCAGCCCCATGCCAACAGCAGCAGAACCAGAAAAGAACTTAACTTAGCAAAGCTCCCACAGAAATGCCTGGCAAGTGGCTGCCAACAGAAGGCCAAATTCAAAGGCTGAAGGAAAAAAAAGTGGGGGGAGAGGGCTTAAAAGGTACAGTTAGAACTGGAGAGTTGGCTCAGCAGGTAAGCACACTTACTACTCTAACAAAGTAACAAAATTCATTCAGTTCCCAGCATCCATCACACAACTCAAGACTGGGAATCTACTGCCTCTGATCTCCACTGCACCTATACCTACCTACCTACCCACACACACACAATTAAATCTCCCCCCTCCCCGCAGACAGGGTTTCTCTGTGTATATCTGGCTGTCCTGGATTCGATTTGTAGACCAGGCTGGCCTTGAACTCACACAGATCCACCTACCTCTGCCTCCTGAGTGCTGGGAGTAAAGTTATGTGCCACCATGCCCAGTCACACAATTAAATTTTAACAGTATATTTAATAAGAGCTCATAAAACTATCATGGAAGAATATACACCAAAATGTTTACAAAACAACAATAAACACTGGGCCTACAAATATTCATTCCTTGAGTCTTTCTAATGAACACACATGCATGTTTCAACAAACATTTGTCATGCAGTAAGTGGTGTACTTTTCAGTTTTGAGTTTTTACATGCACTGGCTCTTTTAAACCTGAGGCCGTACCTATTACCCCTCCCCCATTTTATAGGTGAGTACTACAAACAGGTATAGTCACTTACCATGAGCCACACAGCTAGGAAAAAAGCAGCAATTACTCCCACCCTGGGTAACCTGTGTTAGAGCCCATGTTTGTCACACTACTGTTGGGTCCCCACTAAGTACCTGTTCTAACAAAAAAACATAGATCAAAGTGATTCCTACCTCCTCCCTGTTTTGCAATGATCTCTCCTCTCTTCAGTGCATTACTTAGGATTTCTAAGGAAACCAGGGGGAAAAAAATAATTAGACACAATTTTCTGTAACAGAAACCTGTTTGTTATAGAAATATATATAAAAGTGGAAGCGGATCTAGAAACACACATATATATACAAGATTATTTTACAGAAAACAGGAAAGTCACAATGTTAGGATTCTTTGTAGCTTTAGAGCCAGGCCCAGTTTGCACCGGTGTCTGAAATTCATCCAGCAAAGAGGAATGATGTGTGCACATTAATGAGATAAAAACTCAAGATAAGAGGGTCCTCAACCCTTGTTCAGTAACAAGTTCCTAAAGGTGGTCTGGACACTTAGTACTGAGGCTTCCCCAGTGGACAGGAAACCAGGCCTCTCCAAGTCTCCTGCTCAGAAGTTAGAAGTCTGCACAGACTCCATCCTTCTCCAAAAAACAGAATAATTTAAAGTACCTGTACAGAGCAGGAGGTGAGGACCACCAACACCCAATAAGTAGTTTGTGATGGTCACAAAGATACAGGAGAATTATCTCCCCGCCCATTGTCCCACTGACAAAACACTGTTGCTTGCTGGCCAATGGCTTATCCAAGACTCCTCAAAGTTTGCTACTGCTATGACTAATATCCTCCTTAGAAATCTCACTTCACATGATAGCTTACTATTATGTGAAAACATATCTATGAGCAGAAAATGGGTCCTTAACCATTACATCAAATTTTCTAGCTGAACTTCCCAGCTGCCAGGACTGTTTGCAATTAAGACCACAGAGGAAATCTTTATGGAATGACATAACCATGCAGATGCACTTTCTGTGGCCATCTTTTAGGACTTGTGCCTGGGCACTGTGAGCATGTGGCCCTAGTAGTCTTAGAGCATACTTGCCAATGGTAGGTAACTGATGGTCCAAAAGGAAGCCTACCCATGTAACTTCTGCCACTCCTTAAAACTAGAGTTTTTCCTACAAGACTCTGCCATCTTCTTTTAGTTGGAGAACACCAACTACTGTGTGGTGTTTATAAGGGAGTAGATGTGATGCAGGTCACCTTGGTTATCATTTTTGCAGGAATGCATGACAGTATGGACTGTATCTGCAAGGTACCGGGAGAAGATATAACCTGACTGCCGATGGAAAAATGAAATGATTATCTTCCCAGACATGTAGGAAAGTAATGAATGAATGGTTCCAAAACTACTGCATGCAAGTTAAGGATGCCTACCTGACGGCCTACTTCAGCACAGACTCAGCAAGCTTTGAGAAGGTGTCTGAGTGTCAGACAGAAGACCTTCCAGTTACTGCTTCTGGTGACAAAAAGTGAACCTAGTGTAGTGCCATGAATTATCTGTGTCAGTCAGAATGGAAAGCTTATGCTACACCTGTGTTGTTCAAGGTCCACCTGTGTTGGAATAGCAAGAATGAAGCAGGGGCTGGAGAGATGGCTCAGCGGTTAAGGGCACTGGCTGCTCTTCCAGAGGTCATGAGTTCAATTCCCAGCAACCACATGGTGGCTCACAACCATCCATAATGAAATCTGGTGCCCTCTTCTGGCCTGCAGATATACCTGCAGACAGAACACTGTATACATAATAAATATTTAAAAAAAAAAAAAAAAAAAAATGAAGCAGAGGCTTACCTACCAGAAAAGGCAGGAGAGCATCCCCAAGAAAGCTAGGTGTGTCTGTGTCAACATCATGGCCAAAATCAAGAAAAATATGGCCTTCAAAAGTGAAGCAGAGATCCTGCCTCTGTGTGTTCTAGGTACTCTATGTCTCCCAGATGTCCCCCAGATGGAGATTGTTGCAAGCCTTTGTGATATATAATTTAATTTGTATTACATTAGATATTTAAGTATTTATTGTTATTATTAATTAAAAATAAAAATAAGTTATTAGATATGGCTTCCCCTAATTGCAGCTGAAAACCAACACTGTCTCATGGGCAACAAAATGTACAGGAAATGGCAGAATTTCATCAAGTCAGTATTCATCTGGAAATGTTCAACCTTGCTATAAACACACCTGAGACTCATTTCAGGACATGTTTGGGGTTCACAGAATAATACTGAAGCTTACTAAGAATGCCTACAATAGGAGTGTCTCATCATTGAAGCTTTGCTCACTGTCTTAATGTGCACGTAAGGTCACCAGGTCATAAAGAAATCTAGGAAAACAGATTTACTAGAAGGAAGACTTTCTCCTTTCCATGAAAACTACTGGTATAGACTTGGCCACCATCATGCAGGCAATAGTTTTACACACCTTTTATCTCAGCAACTGGGAGGCAAATCTCTGTGAGTTCAAGGCCAGCCTGATCTATAACGTGAGTCCAGGACAGCTAGAACTACACAGAGAAACCCTGTCTCGAAAACAACAAAACAAAAACAAAACCTGGCCACCATCATAATCAGGACTATTATTGATACACCAAAGTATGAAAAGAAATGGTGAAACTTCCTGGAACTAAAGTTTACTGACAGTTTTTGTTCAGGAGCAGAGATTTGTAGACTTAGAATCTGGTATGTGGCTGGGTGGTGGCAACACAAGCCTGTAATCCCAGCACTTTGGAGGCAGAGGCAGTCTCTGCCTTTGTATTTCAAGACCAGCCTAGTCTACAAAGCAAGTTCCAGGACAGCCTGGGCTACACTCAGAAACCCTGTCTTGAAAAAAAATTAAAATATAACCAAAAATATACATATAAAGCTATAAAGCAAAAAAAAAAAAGACGATTCTGGATTTTGGGTTGATTCTTGCATGCCACAGCTATGTTCTATTATTATTTGATAAAGCATATATATGAAAATATTTAAGTAGAAAAATACCCATTTTGTTACCTTTTCTGTATTTTTCAAGATAGACAAGTTTTACCTATGTCATATAATAAAACAAAATCTTTAAAAGAAAAAAGACCCCAACGACTCCACTCAGTCTTTTTTGTTTTGTTTTTTTCGAGACAGGGTTTCTCTGCATTGGCTTTCCTAGAACTCACAGAGATCTGCCTATTTCTGCCTCCTGAGTGCTGGGATTAAAGGTGTGTGCTCTCCTCAGTTTTTTGCTATGTGAGAAAATATACTCAATTTTTCTGGTCCTCAAGTATACTAGCCTCAAAGCATATCTTGTACTATTACAACCATAACCACAAATGAACAGCTAGCCCACAGCTGTTTCTTGTACTCCAAATACTTGCAACGTTAGAAAGTACAGGGAGAGACAACACAGTTCCTGTCTGCTGACAAGTACCCAGCTCATTCTTCCACGACACTTGAGATCATAATGCATCAAGCTATTCCCTATGAGAGCTTTGCATCTCTAAACTACATATTTAAAAAGGCGAAACATCCAAACTCTTTCTACAGACATTCATAGACCTCCCTGTGCAGGTGCCCCACTTGACTCTGTTCCCTATGCCTTCTCTCTTCCACATCACTCTATACCTAAGTGTACTGTCTGCTGGTACACCAGCTGCCTGTGCCAAATCTCTGGGACTCCAGACATCAGCTTCAGTTGTTCATTTGTTCTGTCTCCCTACATTGTTGTTCTGAGCATAACATATCTATTGGCTGTCCAGAACAATCCTTTCTAGATCTCAGCATACCTCCTGTGCTACTGATAAAGCAGCTAAGGGTCTGAAAACAAATGCTCTAACATACCTCCTCATTAGACTACTCTCCTGGCCATTTATAGCTATCATCTCTTCAGCTACATCCAAGATCATGGGTCAGAAGCCTATTTTTAAAGTATCAAGTACAACTACTTGAACAAAGAAGTACAAAGATCTACTGCCCTGATATGAAAAGAACACTGTGTAGGAAGTAAAAAGAGATAAAGACAACAACAACAAAACTGAATGAAGCTCAAACCAATCTAGGCCATTACTCTGAAAATACAACTTCACTGTTTTATAGTGAACAGTACACACTGTTCTACTCCTTCGATCACAAGTAGTAGCAGGGAATTCAATGACTAAATAGTATTAATTAGAAAGAAAGTGCCACAGTAACAAGAGGTAGCAAGGGACAGCAAGGCCTACAGGTAATGTTTCCCATCTAGTTCACCACAAGACAAACTTCCTGTTGCCATGTAACCTCACAGATACCTCAGGATAGGAAAGACTGATACCCTTTTCAAACAGGTGAGAGGGATCACAGAATGGCAATGATGAAAGGTTTGGAGCATAACATCATATCACTTTCTTTTTGCTACAGGCAGTGTTTTAAAATGTATCTTTAATGTAGTACTATTCTAGACACAAAAGCAAATCTAGTTGTGGCTATACGAAATATAAAATCATGCCTACAATTTTTTTTTTGTTTTTGGTTTTGTTTTTTTTCAAGATAGGGTTTCTCTGTTTATCTATCCTTAGCTGTCTTACACTCACTTTGTAGACGAGGATTGCCTCGAACTCAGAGATCCACCTTCCTCTGCCTCCCAAGTGCTGGGATTAAAGGTGTGTGCCACCATGCCCAGCCACGCCTACAAATTTTAAAGCTTGAAGAGTCTGAAACAAAGTCAGAGCAACTATCTCTAGGAAAAAGTAAGTTATTCCTTTTCCAAACTCAGATATCTTTACTGATTTAATTTTATTCTTTACTAATAAACCAGAAATTACTTTATGCCATCTTTGTACCTACTAGGTTTTGCTTGAACTCTCCCTCAACCTCTCTCTCCCTAGGATGTTAGAACCCTTTTATTTTCCTATATCACATGTACTGTTTCTCTACTACTGTTCCTAAAAGCTTCTTTCTTCTACTGTCTATAATCTCTCAAGCCCATATAGATTCACATATGTAAAGTCAAAGCTAATATGTGCATCTTCACTAGAAACCAAGTTAGATTTAAGAAAACCATTAAAGGAGACGCCTAAGTGGTTAAGATCACTGGCTGTTTTTCCAGAGGACTATGGGTTCGGTTCTCAGCACCCATACTGCAGTTCACCCATTTGACAGCTCACACTATGTAACTTTAGTTCTAAGATATCAGACACCCTTTTCTGGCCTCAGGTACAAGGTGGTACACAGATCATACATACAAACACCTATACATATAAAACTAAATTAAAAAGAAAACCATTTGTTTACTAGCCTTGCCATAGAAGAAACAGAAGTTTCCACCCAACGATAGGCACCAAATACTGGAAAAGTTTTAGTAATTTCTGAATCTCAGAAAAGACAGCATCTACAAGCCCTCAATATGTAGAGTTGGTATGCTTAGCAGAATGATGTATTTGACAATCTTCCTAGGGCATTTAAGCATTTAAAGAACATAGCTAATATCAACTGGACACACACACAACTGGCACACTTTGCCTGGGGAAAGAAGGCGTGCCCTTGGAGCCCATGAGGCTTTCTTCCTTTTTTTTTTCCCTTAAACTTTTTTGGGTTTTGGTTTTTCGAGGAGTCAGGGTTTCTCTGTGTAGCCCTGGCTGCCCTAGACTCACTTTGTAGACCAGGCTAGCCTCAAACTCACTGAGATCCACCTGCCCCTACCTCCCCAGTGCTGGGATTAAAGATGTGCACCACCATATCCGGCAATTACAGACAGCTGTGAAATGCCATGTGGGTGCTAAGATTTGAACCTGGGTCCTTTGGAAGAGGACCAGTGCTCTTAACCACTGAGCCATCTCTCAACAACCCTCACCTTCTTGTCTATTACTAAAAGCTGTTTTATCTCACTGAATACACATAACCACCATTGCCTCTTCATAAAGATATCAAGGCTAAAATTCCCTAGTAACTTGGCTAAGGTCATATGCCTGGCAAGCATGAGAGGCAAAGGCTGCTCAAACCAAATGAAGAAAAAATACCTGGGCACCAATTTCTACCCATTTGTTCTTTATACTGCTTTAATATTATTGTGAGCTATTTGTCATCCTTTACAAGGTCTTAAAATATGCTGAAGTTCTGTGAAGGAAAGGTCAATCACAATGGATACCTACCTAAGACAGTATTTCATGGGGCTAGAGAGATGGTTCAGTGGTTAAGAGCAGAGGAGTTGGGTTTGGTTCCTAGTACCTACATAGGCTCACAACTGTCTGCTCCAGGGCACCCAACACCTTCTTCTGACCTCAAAGGAAACAGGCATGCATGATGCACATACATACACAGGCATTCACCTATACTAATACACACACACACTCTCGTTCGCAAATGACTGCTATCACTGTCTACTTTATTTGTATACATACATCCACTTCTCTCATGCAAGATTCAAATGTGTATCACTTTCCTTTCCTCCTGTACTGAGAAGTCCTTGGAAAGTGTAGTAGTATTGGACAGGGGAGTATGAATCCATGCTATGTTTGTCTTGCATGAGGGGGAATAAAAACAGTATTATTATTTTACTCCTTGGGAATATTAGGCAAATTGGTGCTGTGTAGTAGATACCCTTTAGTGTCTAACTATAAAAAAGTCTGCTTGAATGCAGGCAACAGTCTTATCCTTTCAAGGAAGTAAATGATCAAATATGGAAGCAGGCTTGGATTAGCATTTTTACATTAATTTACTAATTTAGACTGTCTACGTGTGAGGGCATGTTACCCCCGACAACCTGCGGATGTTACTTTTCTTTAACCATGTAGACTCTTGAGAATGGACCTCAGTTCTCATTAGGCTCAGCGGCAAAAACCGTTACCTATTGAGTCATCTGGTCAACTGTTAGCATTTAGCGAGGACTCTGGGCAAGGATGGAACTACAGCTTGAATCAGCCCAAGGAAAGCCCATAGGATGGTCTTTTTCATTTTTCAAATGTGTCCAATTTTGAGTCCAAAGGTAGAAGGCAGGAGTTAAGTCTAATGTTGGCCTTAATACATTGCTAAAGGCCTTGGAATTCATCATCCTATGTGTTAACAGGGTCTTAGAGTCCCAATTTTGATGGACAAACGGTAGTTAAGATAGAAAAATCATTATAAAATGTTGCATTCTGTTATCTCACCAACATTATCAAGATTTTACCTATACTAATTGATTCACTGGTATGAAAATCTGTTATAATGTCAGTTATCAAAACACGGGACCACAAAGGTTGAATTATGATTATCAATTGAATCAAAGTGTCCACATCTTTGGGTTTTTTTTTTATGCTATTTTTTAATCTTTTTATTTTTTATTTTGTTTTATGTGCATTGGTGTTTTTGCATGTATGCATGTCTGTGTGAGGGTGTCAGATATTCTGGAACTGAATGGAGTTACAGACAGGTATGAGCTGCCATGTGGTTGCTGGGAATTGAACTCATGACCTTCAGAAGAGCAATGAGTGCTCTTAACCCCTGAGCCATCTCTCCAGCCCCCAATCTTTGTTTTTTTTGAGAAAGACATTTCTCTGTGTAGCCCTGGCTGTCCTGGACTCACTTTGTAGACCAGGATGGTCTTGAACTCACAAATATGGAAGCAGGCTTGGATTAGCAATTTTTCATTTATTTACTAGGTTAGACTGTCTACATGTGAGGGCATGTGCCAAGTTACCATTGGACATCTTGCGGAAGTTCAAGGAGGCCTTGAACTCAGAGATCCGCCTGCCTCTACCTCCCAAGTGCTGGGATTAAAGATGTGCAACACCATGCCCAGCCTCATGTGATTCTTAGAAGGACTGAATATAGTGATATTGGCTGTTCTTTGTTTTTAAAATATATGTGTTGGTCAATACTTAAGTGTGGGGAGGATATTGTTTGATTTTTGGAACATCACACTGGCACCAAGACCTTTTGATATCTCACATTTTAGTTTATGTGCTGAAGCAAGCCATCTGAATCAGACATGCTATAGTTGCCTCAGCAATCAAGTCAGATGCTTTAAATCTTTCTGAGTGCATAAGAATGAATCTCGCCAGGTGTGGTGGCACATGCCTTTAATCCAAGCACTTGGGAGGCAGAGGCAGGTGAATCTCTGTGAGTTCAAGGCCAGCCTGGTCTACAAAGTGAGTCCACCAGGACGCCAAGAATACACAGAAAAACCCTTTCTCAAAAGAACCCAAAAGAATGAATCTCAGCCAGGCATGTTAGCACATGCCTATAATCCCAGCACCCAGGAGGCAGAGGCAGTCGGATTTCTGTGAGTTTGAGGCCCGCCTGGACTACAAAGAGTTTTAGGACAGCCAGAGCTGTTACACAAAGAACACACACATGTGCACAACAGCAGCACTCAGAACCTGCAGAGATCAACAGAGGGTGTCAGATTCCGTGGAACTGGAATTACACAGTTTTAAGTCATCATGTAGGTGCTAGTAATTGAACCTGGGTCTACTACATAAGCTGTGTGTACTCTTAAAGGCTGAGCCAACTCTCCAGTCCCTGGAAAATATTTTTGAATGTGGGAAGCATAACAACAGATATCTGTATGTGTTTGAGTGCTGTAGGCAGTAAGGAAATTCAAATTTTTACTACTCAAGTACTGAGGGGATCTGATAAGTTGGCTACCTTCAAAGTCTTAAGTGAACCAGGTCTAGCTGAGTCTACCATTTTTAGCACTTTCTAATGTATGAGATTAAGTGAAAAAAAACAGAAGTGGATCATCATGTACAGCAGGTTTTATAGTCTTAAAGAACATCAAGAGCCCTCTTCAGCTATCAAAGGGCAGACAAGGCACAAGCAGGAGGAAATGCTATTCTTACCATTTATTCGGCCCATGTTCATCCCAGATCCAAATCGTCCCATGTTTTCCATACCACCACCAAAGGGTCCTTCCATGCCTATAAGAAAAGTATTTAATGTCATCTCAAGAAGACTGCTCACACTCGTCAGTCAAGGAAAACTATTTTTAAATGTTTCACTTTCGGGATTTATGCCAAAAACTTAGAAAGTTTTAGAGATTTTGGTTAAGGAAAAAAATAGTTGCTCCCCCTTTTTAAAAGCTGGCTTGAAGCCGGGCGGTGGTGGTGCACGCCTTTAATCCCAGCACTTGGGAGGCAGAGGCAGGTGGATCTTTGTGAGTTTGAGGCCAGCCTGGTCTATAAAGTGAGTCCAGGACAGCCAGGGCTACACAGAGAAACCTTGTCTCGAAAAACCAAAAAAAAAAAAAAAAGCTGGCTTGACCCCACCCACTCAGTGAATACACAAGGCAAGAGTCAAGAGACAGACGATTTGCCCAAGGTCACAGAACTAGTTAGTGAGAAAGTCAGAACCAAGACAACAAACACCCACTGGAATGATGGATAAACAAAACAAGTAATTCCTAGACTCAAACTTCTAGAAACCAAAAGGAAGAATGCCATGCAGGGCTTCAAAGACAAGGAAAACACTTACAAACGATTACATGTGTACTTCATTTTAAGTTTCTTACCTCCAATTTTATTTATTCCAAATCCTATGCCTTCCATTCCCATTCCTTTAAAAGAAAAAGTCAATGCAAACAAAATCTGTCAAAACAGTAATGCTTAAACTTTAAAAGCACAAATTTCCAAACCAGTAAATGAATACACAAATCTTTCATGTTATTGTATTTTAAAGGTAGGGTGGCCATCATTTCAACTGACAAAAGATCCTATTTCAAGCCAAAGCTTCTAACAGAGTAAATTTAAATAAATGTGGCTTAAAATTGGAACCTATGTAATCTTATTAAATAACCAAGCCAGACAACATTAGATAGAACAAGCCGGGCGGTGGTGGCGCACGCCTTTAATCCCAGCACTTGGGAGGCAGAGGCAGGTGGATCTTTGTGAGTTCAAGGCCAGCCTGGTCTACAAAGTGAGTCCAGGACAGCCAAGGATACACAGAGAAACCCTGTCTCGAAAAACAAAACAAACAAAACAAAACAAAAAAAAAAAAACATTAGATAGAACAATGGTAGGCAGAGGAGAATCCACATCACCATTTCAAGTGATTTTAAGAAAGGTCCGAGACTAGATTCAAAAGAATGAAATATGCCTTGGTAGTATAGAAATATAATACACAAAAACTTAAAAGATGCACATTGCTAAGCTTTCACTCACTAGGTTTTCCTTGTCTTCTGAACAAAGACATTATCCATTTTTCATTGTGACCCATGAGTTTTGTCAAGCACAAAAGCTTTTAAAACTCCTTTTATTTTATCAGTGCTCACACTTTGAGAAAAAGTAATGTCAACAGCAGGTTTCTTCTTGACAGGCTTAGAGCACCAATGGAAGAGCTGTGGTCTTGTTATTACTTCATGTGACCCTGGGTGAAACCAACTCTTGACTTCCTTTAGTGAATGGACTATGTCTGCTCAAAAGTTATGAGGATAAGATGAAGAGGCACTGTAATTTAAAATTTTTTCAATTCAATAAAAATACTGCTTTTGTGAACATGAGACTGAGATGAAAAGGGGATTTTGTCCCAATTGCATTTATTTATTCTATTTGAAAAAATTTCAGATTGAATTGCCCTAATAATGGCTTTTAATAAATTCAATTTCCAATAAATAAATAAGTTCAATTTCCCTAGTTATCCCAAGTCTAGGTGAACAAGAATTCTCTCACCTGCAGGCCCTAGGTTTCCCATTCCAATGCCTTTGTTCAGGTGGTTGGCATCAATAGGCTGCCCTCCAGGTCCTAACCCCATGCCAATACCACCAAGTCCATCTGAAAGAAGCAGAGAAAGTCAGGAATGTGGCTTCCCTTTCTCAAAACTTGGTGACCCTCAGAGGCAAGACAATTTGTATATTCTAGCTGCCATGCTTCATCCTTAGACCAAGCAAGCCCTGGGCCTGACTTGACTTCTTGACTTCAATACCTATATACCTGCCTGTGAGTATCCCTCTTTATAAAGGTACAGCTTTTTACATGCAGTCAGACTGGAGTATGTAATATGTATCTATATAACATGGACAGCTAAAAAGTCAGTTCACAAGCTGGCAAGATGACCCAGGAGTAAAGGAACTTACTCCCAAGCTTGACAACTTGAGTTCTACCTCTAGAATCTATGTGGTAGAGAAAGCTGGTGCATACAAGTTTTCCTCTGGCCTACAAGCATGTGCACATACATACATACACGCACATGTGCATACACATACACAAACCAACTAAACAAACAAAATAATACAGCCCCACTATGTAGCCCTGTCTGGCTTCAAAATCACAAAGATCCACATGCCTCTGCCTCATGAGTATTGGGATTAAAGCCACGCATAATGCCTGAGACCCAGCCTTTTTTCTTTTTTGGTAAAGAAATCTAACCCTGCCTGGTTTTGGTGACACATACCTTTAATTCCAACAGTTAGGAGGCAGAGGATGGTGGATCTTTGTGACTTCGAGGCCAGCCTGGTATACAAAGGGAGATCTAGAACAGCCAAGGCTACAGAGAAACTGTCTCAAAAAAACAAAAACAAATCTAATCTTTCTCTCTCAACTCCTCCTTTCCCACTTCTTTTAGAAACAAGATCTTACTATGCAGCCCAAACTTGCCTCCAGCTTGAGATCATCCTGCCTCTACCCTCTGAATACTGGTATTACAGATGTGTGCCACCACTTCAAAAATCACTAAATTGATACCCAGCATATATATCCTCACTGCTGTGCTCCATAAACACAAACAAGAACACAAGAATACAAACTGGTACCTGGAAACAGCCACTGAGGCCTGACATTTAAACCAAGATAATAAACAACAGCAAAAAAAAAAAAAAAAAAAAAAGGCTCTAGGTACTTATTCTTAACAATTAGGTTTTTAATTGCATAGCAACAGCTCCAAGAAGTCACCAAGGGTTGCCACTCCAAACAAAAAGCTCTGAGGTTAACCCTTTGAACCATGCCAAAGAGTAACAGGGATAATGGGCTCCCTAGGGCACAATGCTCCTTTACATCTAGCACAAACATCAACAAAAACCACAGCAAGCATGGTTAAGTGACCACAAGGAAATAGGGTCCTTTCTACAAACAAGCCATCCCCTATTTCCCTGATCCCTTCTTGGGTGCTAGATGATTTGAACCTTTAGACAAACGCCAAGCACTAAGCATTACATCTGCAGTTCTGATCTATTCTTAAAGCCACAGGACTCTTTCAAGATAGCAATCATTACAGTTTCATTAAGTTTTCATCACTCCAAGCCTCATCCCCAGTAGCAGTCACTCCTCAGCAACCACTGAACTACTACTTGCTGCCTTTTAGATCCATCTATTCTGGGCACTGCCTATAGTTGGAATCAAAGTTTATCTGTACTGGATTGTGTCTGCATTTCCTTACTCCTTTTTTGTTTTTTTGATTAAGTAATATTATAACAACCGAATTTGCCAGGTTTTTAAAATCTACCCAGAAGCTAATGGATCACTTTTGCAACAACAACCCTTTTGCAACAACATCTACCTGTGTACCCAGGATGGCTCTGAACTCATTATTTGCCTCCTTTAGACCCTTGAGTTCTGTGATAACAGGTATGTACAATTAAGTCTGGCTTGACTTTTTGACTATTAAGTCATGCTGCTCTAAGCATCATTTCTTCATGTGGACATACAGCTTTAACCCTTAGAACATACCCAAAAGGGGAACTGCTAGACTACAGTGCAAAATCCAGTGCAATTTGGCATATATTCCCTTTGCAATTTCTTTACTCACCCACCCACACCAAGGCACTTTCAACTCCAAGACACTTTCAAAGTGCCTAATTTTGCCCTCTACATCTGGGTAGCGCCTCGTCTCAGTGTAATCCAGATCCCTTCTTCAGAAAAAAAAAAATCAAAACAAAACACAAATTTGTCTTTGACAGAGAAAAACAGTGTCTTAGTTGCTCTCCTATTACTATAAGACAAGATACCAGGACAAAGGCCATTTTAAAAAGCACTTAATTTGGGGCTCATGGTTTCAGGGTGTTAGACCCATAATCATCATGGCAAGGAACATGGCAGCAGGAAAGCAGACATGGTGCCAGAAGTAGTTCAGAGCTCACGTCTCTACAAAGACAGGGCAGAGAGCTAACTGGGGATATTGTTGGTCTTTGAAATCTCAAAGCCTGCCCCAGTGACATTTCCTATAAAGCTACACCTCTTAATTCTTCCAGGAATGAGGCAATGAGAACAATTCTCATTCAGACCACCACAGACAAAAAGCATGCAAGCCTTGGTATAGAAGCAAGGGTCAGAGAACAACTTGTAGGAAACAGTTCTCTTCCTCTATCATGTGGGTCCCAGGGATTAAACTGGGGTCACTAGGCTTTGCATCAGATGTCTTTACCCTCTGAGTCAGGGCCAGTATTAAAAATTCTTAAGTAGGGCTGGAGAGATGGCTCAGCAGTTAAGAACACTGACTGTTCTTCCAAAGGACCTGAATTCAAATCCCAACACCCACATGGCAGTTCAAGGCTATCTGTAATTGCTGGGGGTGGCAGCACACGCCCATAATCCCAGCACTTGGGAGGCAGAGGCAGGTGGATCTATGTGAGTTCAAGGTTGGTCTGGTCTACAAAGGAGTCCAGGATAGCCAGGGCTACACAGAGAAAGCTTGTCACAAACAAACAAACTTAACTACTTTAAGTTGTGAATTTCTCTACTCATTTCTTACCCTGAAAAACCTATAAAGAAAGAACTGGTCAAGATATGCAAGGCACAGTGCAAACCATTAATCCCAGTATTTGGGAAGCAGAGGCAAGCAGATCTCTGTGAGTTCCAGGCTAGCCAGGGCTACAAAGTGCAAACCTATGTAGGGTGGAATGGGTGGCAGGACAAATAGATCAAGAGAACTCCCAGGCTAACCTTCCACAAGTGTAAATGTATCTGTAACAGCTTCCTACTTAGTATAATTCAAATACTTACGAGGAAGTTGCTGTGGACGTTCAGGAGGGAAAAAATCTCCCTTTGGTAAAGCCCTCTCATCCTGAGAGAAAAAAAGAAAAGATCTCAACATCCACTGCAGCATCAGCACCAGAAGAAGATGGGAAACAGTTACCACAAAGAACCAGTCAGAAGCCAGGTGCTGTGCTGCACACCTGTAATCCTAGCACCTTGAGAAGCTTAAGCAGAAGGATCAGGAATTCAAGGCCAGCTTCATATACACAGTAAGTAGCAGGACAGCCTGAGTTATAAAAAATTGTCATAAAAACAAAATAAAAGACAAATAAACAAAAATAACAGAGAGTCAGGTTTGGAGATGTTGTCCAGAGGTAAAGCACCTGCCTACCATGTGAAAGGTTCTGTGTCCAATCCCCAGCAGCAGTGAAAAAGTAAAAATTTAAACTGAACAAACCAGACAATCAGTTAAATATAAATAAACTATGACACAGCCATGACCCAGAATAAGTAGATCAAACATAAAGAGGTACATGGGAGCATGTTTTTATCTTCTGTTGCCAACAGGAAGGATGAAAATACATTTGTATTATTGGGTGGGTGGGGCAGAACCTGAGAAAGAAGTACCAATGAGACTGACACTATCACTTGACTTTTTTTAAAAAAAATTAATTACTAGCCAGGCGTGGCAGGGCACGCCTTTAATCCCAGCACTCGGGAGGCAAAGGCAGATGGATCTCTGTGAGTTCTAGGCCAGCCTGGTCTACAAAGCAAGTCCAGGACAGCCATGGCTGTTACACAGAGAAACCATGTCTTGAAAAACCAAAAAAAAAAAAAAAAAATTAATTCTAATTTTTATTTCCTGTCCATTGGTGCTTTACTTGCATGTGTTATCTGTGTGAAGGTGTCAGAACTCTTGAAGCTGGAGTTACAGTGATGAGCTACCAGATGGGTGCTGAGAACTGAACAGAGTCCTCTAGAAGAGCAGCCAGTGCTCTTAACTGCTGAGTCATTTCTCCAGCCCCTCTTTCCATGTCTTTTTAGTCCTATGAATCCATTAGCTAGTCAAAGATTTAAATTGCTTCAAATAACAAAAATTCATGGCTCCTTTTATCTTATTCAATGATCCAAATCCTAACCAGACTGTCCTCAACATCTTCCAGTACTGTTTCTATAAATTATTATCTTTGGCAACACTATAGCACGGTTAATGTTTAATAAGACTGAACTCAAACAGACCTTTAAAAGCTGTCTGAATCAAATATTTGTTCACTACAGATGTAATAGCAACCAAACTCTGTGTGTAATACTTTAAAAACAGGAGCTCTATGCAAAGAATTCTTTGTAACTGATCATTTGCTCAAGCAGGATATTCAACGGATTTCCTGAACATAGGAGTTAATAGTCAACCACATAGAAATCTACAGAAAAGACCTGTATGAGCAAGGTGCTCATCAATCCACAGCCTACTAAACAATGTTTAGGTTTAGTTTAAGGACTACATGTATAGTTTTAGTAATTCTACATTTTTGCTAGCATATTTAAATATACTATAAAAAAGTAATACTATTAACTTACCATTTTGACATGCATTGGTCTATCAAACAGCAGTTGGCCATTAAACATAGCTGGTATTACAATTAAGGCTATTTCTAACAACTGTTAAAGCATGCAAGATAAAATGATAAAAAGGTAACAATTCCACAGCTTCCAGTCCCTCCCTGTGAACTCATGAAAAATTTCAACTTTTTTTTGGCTTTTCGAGACAGGGTTTCTCTGTGTAACAGCTCTGGCTGTCCTGGACTCGCTTTGTAGACTAGGTTGGCCTCAAACTCACAGAGATCCGCCTGCCTCTGCCTCCCAAGTGCTGGGATTAAAGGCGCACGCCACCACCGCCCAGCAAAAATTTCAGCTCTTTAGGTCTGAAGCTTTATTCATGACCTTACACTACAAAATGTTTCTGGTAAGCAGTTACAGCAGTTTTCTGTGTGTTCAACAGGCCAAGAGTCCTACCATTTCTGAAATAATTATGTTTTCTGGGTAAAGCACCTAATAACTGTCTCCTGAGTTTAATTCCTGTAGTCACGGGTGACATACTCCACTGTAAAAGATACAACCCCAGGACAAGCCTACAGCAAGGAGAGGAGCTTCTTGAAACAATGTGTACTCACATGAGATAGAGGGTCTAGTCTATAAGGGTACTATAAACAAATAAAAGTCTAGGTTCTCATAAATGATTTCTTTCCTAAACTCGTCTGAAAACACAGAAAAGACCATTCATAGCACGTGTCTATGATGTAACTACACGTTCCACTCCAGTAAAATTTACTCGGTAATAATCTATCCATGCTAATTACTGAGAAAATAGTTGTTTCTACTATTATTATAATATGCTTTGGGCACTGTTTGCCATGAACTAAACCCTCAAAGGATACATATAGCTTGCACAGCTTCAATGGATTGTTCAAAAGTCACAGTGCCTATTCCACGACTTTTCCCATCTTTATCTTCCAGAATGTCTGCTCGCACCACCACACCAGCCATACTAAACACTTCCTTCAGTTTCTTCCAGCCAACTTTATAATCCAGCTAGGTGAAAGAAGAGGGTTAAAAACCTCAAGACAAACCTCTTGGGGAAAAAAAGACACATTTTAACAAGACTTGATTTGACTGACTTCACTAGAATATTAATCAAGTTCTGTGGAATTTTTCAAATATAACTGGAGAACCTGACCTTAACTCTGCTATGTATTGTCTTTCTTAAGTGAAACAGCTTAAGTCTTCTCACATTTACCAAACTGACTTCTTACATACTTAGGGAAAAAAAAAAAAAAAAAAAAAGGTCAGCTGGACAGTGGTGGCACACACCTTTAATTCTAGCCGAAGCAGGTAGATTTCTGAGTTCAAGGCCAGCCAAGGCTACACAGAGAGACCCTTTTTGAGGGGGGGGGGGGAATCACTCCTCCTTTTAATTTTAAGTCTTAACAACATTTCTGAACCCACTCTGTTCTAAAATCATTTGTCTTTGCAGAAGATAAAGATGTCGTCATTCACTCCAAACACAAAAGAGGTATGAATATATACTGTCTCTGTTCACCCTTGTCCTATAATAAAACTACAGTAAATAGGCTCCAATAAGGATGCAAACCCATCTATTATTTTTGTAAACATCTGAAAACCTTAGCAAACAAGACCCTGGTAGGACTGAGGTCAATCCTGAAGCTACAAATGCACTGGTCCCAAGAGAACAAAGCCCAATCAAAAGGCCTACCTTAAAATAAAAGGAATCTATTATAAGCCTCATTTAAATTACTTGTATAACAGTGATGAGATCAGTCTAAAAAGTTTTGTACATTTTCTATTTTGTATTAATTAAAAAAATCTTCCCCTTCATGCTTGCTATTTTCACATTATTTCCACCCCTCCCTGTTTTTCTAGTGTAGAGAATGTTCCCATTTACTTACATTTGCTACAAAAACTGTGCTTCCAAGTCTTCCAGCCTGTAATGCATGGATAATCTCATTTGGGATGTTAGGATTATTTAGGATACTGGGTGGGATAGTAATCATTCCTGGGCCACCTGGTCCCATACCCATCCCACCAGTCGTAGCCATCACCTTTTGCATTGCTCTCCTTGCATGTTCACCATCAGGATCCTGAAAGAAGCACAAAGTATTACAACCAGAAGTAGGTCAGGCCGGGCGGTGGTGGCGCACGCCTTTAATCCCAGCACTTGGGAGGCAGAGGCAGGTGGATCTTTGTGAGTTCGAGGCCAGCCTGGTCTACAAAGTGAGTCCAGGACAGCCAAGGATACACAGAGACACCCTGTCTCGAAAAACCAAAAAAAAAAAAAAAGAAGTAGGTCAGAAGTAGGCTTGCAGAGACTAGAGTAACTGTTGCCTTCACTACTGCAGATGTTCTCTTCTGTTGCGGTACAGCTCAATGACAGAGTGTTTGCATAGTACTCGTAAGTGCAATTCCCAGCACCAATAATTAAAAAAAAATTTTATAAAGGGCTCTCAGTAAAGAATGGTACGGATGGTGGTAAATGTCTGTAACCTCAACACTCAGGATTGCTAAAGCAGCCGAGTTCAGGCCTGTCTGAGCTATAGAGCCAACTCAAAGCCAGCCTAGGCAGCTAAATGAAGCCTTGTCTCAAAATAAGTAAAAGGCTTCAGGTGGGACTCTGTTACAGTTCAGTCTGATGCCCCTTGCAGCGTTCTCAGTAAGTCTATCTATCTTCTTAAAGTCTGAGGATAAAAATTAGTAGAGACAGAGCTATCACGTGGCAAAGTATATACCAGGCATTCCCATTTCCAACACTGAAGGAAAACAAAACAAACAAAAATGTGCAGAGATCAACAGTTTGAAAGGTATTTCTCAAACCACAGTAAACTAGAAGAGTCCTAGGAAAAGCAACAGTTCAGAAACAAAAAGCAATAAAACTAAAAATTTGAAAACAATCTTCAATTTAACTAAAATGAAAAGGTAAGGATGATAGATTGGTTGTCCTGAGTTGAAAATTCCAGACTGAATCAAGATCTTCATGAGCATGGTATGGTTGAAACTTACTAATTAGTGTACTTTGTGTAATTTCTGTAAAACTCATCAATGATTTCAAAAAGTTTAAAACCACCTTTCTATATATAACCTCAGGTCCTCCACCCCCAAATCCCTCAAGGACACCAGGTGCTGGCACTGAAGTAGTCAATGCAATGTATCAGCACCTGAACAGAGTTATGAAATCTGATGCTGGCATAATTTTTTATCTTATTGTTATTTACGTGTCCATTTATGGGTGTATAAGCACATCTGTGTAAACATGCCAAGAGAAGCCAGATCCTTTGGAGGTGGAGTTATATAGGTTGTTGTGAGCATCCCCACTTGGGTGCTGGGAATCAAACTAGACCCTCTCTGGAAAAGCAGCAAGCAGGGTGTGGTGGCACATGCCTTTAATCCCATCACTCAGGAGGCAGAGGTAGGTGGATCTCTACGAGTTCGATGTCAGCCTGGTCTACAAGGTAAGTTCATGACAGTCAAGGATACACAGAGAAACCCTGAGAAAAAGAAAAGCAGCAAGTGCTCCCAAACACTGAGCCATCTTTCCAGTCCGCTCCAGTTCCTGAATCCAGCAACAAACAAGAAATGACTTGTACCCCAACATACTTTCCTGTAAGTCCTAAATATGTTGTCTTCCTTCCAAAAAGAAAAGGCCAAGAAAAGGCCAAGAAGAGTGAGTGGCACCTGCCTTAAATCTCAGCACTCAAGAAGGCATGTAAGGCAAAAGCTAGCCTGGGCCACACAGAAAAGAACTGTTCTCAGACACCTAACACTGCCCAGAAACAGTCAAGGAGGTACATAATACCTAGCAGTAGCATTAACAAAACAATATCCTCCTAAAAAAAAAAAGTACTGGAGGTCAGGAACATAGTTCAGTGACAACTTAGTATGCACAAAGGCCTGGGTTCAATCTTTGGCACCACCACTAACACAAACAAAAAACCCCACAAGACAACAAAAAAACCCAAAACTAAAATAAAAAACTTGGTTTGCATTTGATAAAGATAAATAAATTCATTTTATAAAATTCAAAGAGGAATAGGGAGGATGCTCAGAAGGTAAAGTGAGCAAGTCTTAGTTTCCGAACTCAGATAGATCCTCAGCTGCCCATGTCAAAGCTGGAGTAGTGGGGCATGCTTGTAATACCAATGTCAAAGGGAATGGGAAAACAGGAAGATCCCTAGAAACCACTGGCCTGCCAGTCTAACTTCAGCTATGAGCCCCAGGTTAAGTGAGAGCACCTGTCTAAAAGACTAAGGTGGAGAGTGATAGAGGAAGACAAGCATTCACCACTAGCATGAACACCTGTGCCTATGTGTACATAGAGGTATATACCACATACACAAAAAAAAAGAGGTAGGTATACTGTGACACTCACTGCAATTTAGTACTTATGAGGGTGAGATAGAAGGATCAAAGTTTGGTCGCAACCAAAGCTTCATAGAAAGACTTTGTCTCCAAAAAAAAAAGAGGTAGTAATAGCATTCAGACAGTGGATATAAAGACTCTCTTGCACAATTCCAATTCTTTTTTTTTTTTTTTTTAATTTTGGTTTTTTGAAACAGAGTTTCTCTGTGTAGCCCTGGCTCTCCTGGCCTCGCTGTGTAGACCAGGCTGGCCTTAAACTCACAGAGATCTGCCTGCCTCTGCCTCCAGAGTGCTGGAATTAAAGATGCATGCCCAGTCACACAATTCCAATTCTAAAATCCAGAGACTCAGGTTATATAATCCTGAGACAGTAAAGATTGAAGAGTGGTCAGCTTAGATTACTCAGGATCTGCTATTAATTACAAAGTTCTTGTGAATTGGCTGTTGAAGTCTGTCACTATCTTCAATTAAAACAACAGAGTGCATAATTATATATCTCAGCAGTTGAGAGACAAAGGCAAAAGATTGTGAGTTCAAAGCCAGTCTTGACTACAGGGCCCGTTTTAAAAGAACAAAGAACCAAATAAACAAAAAACAATAGGTTGGTCTATTCAGTACATTTTAGTCAAAGACCATTCTTATCCTCACCAAATAATTATACCTTACTTTTGAGTTGGGAGTATAATTAAGTAGTAGACTGTTTTCTTAGTATGTACAAGGCCCCGGGGTTCCATCACCAACACCAAGGGAAGAGGGGAAAAGAGAGCTCACTTCTTTGACTTTCAGTGGTCTTCCACTCAGACTATGCTTGTTTAGAACTTCAGCAGCTTTTTTCATGCTCTCCTCCATCTTGAATTCAACAACACTATAAAAGAATCAAATGCAAAAGAATAAAACCAGTTCCAAAACTTAGAAAACTCAAATGTCAGTAAGTAGAAGAAGGCAATACTTACGCACATCCCTTTGAAAGAAGCCACAGACCAGTCAGACGAGCAAGGGGGAAAAAGAAAAAAAAAACAGTAAATATCGATGACAGTTATAAACAAAGATATGATTTATGTAACAAAAGTCCTTCTAAGGGGAAGCTGACAGAAGTGCATGACATAGCCTTCCTTGTAAAAAACTGGGCTCCTTAATCTCCTTTTCCTACACATTACCAGCACTGCACTAAAGTTGCTAAGTTATAATGAGCAGACCTAAATCAAGTACTCCAAGAAATCACACAAACTTTTGATCTGCTCCTTCCCTTTGTACTCAGTCAATCCTTACCATACTCCTACTAAATCCATCCTTTCCATAAACTAAGCTCATCCTTTTCATTATTCTAAGCCATTCTATTGCACGACAGAAAGTAGCTTATATTCTCATTAAACTAGGCCAATTTTGAACATTCAGGTTTGTAATGTGTGGTTTACAATTTACTGGGACAAAGACTACTTTTCAGAATCTTTGGCTCACACAACTTTCAAATCAGCAAACAACCAAGAAATAACATTTTCTAGACAAGAACACACTTTTACTTTAATTATACCACCGCTAAAATTCCATGCATAATTCACACACAGCCAATTCCTGTTAAACAAGACAATGCTGCTATTGGTCCCCAGTTATCCAAATTGGGCATCCAAACAGAATACCAGAAAGCTCTTTGGCCAGCCATTTGGAAAAGCGGGACTCCCGTTTACAAGCCCCCTCCCACCCTACTGGAATGTTGGCAAAATCAAACATGGCTACAGTAACATGAGCACTCACTGCCTTCCTGATTTCATTCGAGTCCACGCCACCATACAGTTACATTTGTCATGTAGTAAATCCACAGAAGAAATTCTCTCAGACACTTACCCTTGACTTTCCTTCAGCGTCCATTAAGAGCTCCACGTATGTTACCTCACCAACTACAAATCAGTTTCCAGACGACACATAAACCAAGGGAGAAAAGCCAAGAAAACAATGGGAATTTAGAACAATCATCAGCAACCTTGTATGGAGCCTCTGCCTTATAAGAAAGCCCAGAAACACTCCATATTCTCTAAACCACCAAACTAGGCATTACAGGTGTGCAGTAAAATAGGTGAAAACTCATTAACAATATGTCCTTGATTTTCCTCCCACCACAAACACGCTACTTCCACAGATTTCCATTATCAATTTCCCTGTCTGTAATGCTCACTCATGACTAGAGGCAATCCAAATCTACAGGAAAAAATTCTGCAAGATTCACTTTCAGAGGAAGGAAGAAGACAAGTTTTTGCAGATAAACTCTTACTGGTGAAGTCAGATAAATAGCACACACATCACAATGCCACTGAACTGAGCTCTCACATGCCACAAATACAAGTATGTGCCTATACACAAACCAAAAGGCACATAGACACAACCTCAGAGCCAGCTTTGTGTGTACAAACTGTAGCAGAGCACTGTGCTTACTTTAGGTTTTTAGTACCATCTTGAAAATTCCAATTATGTTAACAAGTGGTCCCTCATTTTGTACTGCGTTCCACAAGTTCTATAGCTGAATTCTGCACACAGTCCAAGGCAGTTTGGAAGAATATTTACTATACAATCATTAAATCAGAATAGCACCTGGCTTTATTCTTACCATTTTTCTATACTCCCTGTAAGAGGGTATAAATTCAAATTGTGGCTCAGCTGGCAACAAGATAATTAAACAGAGTACAATGATTCTCAACCATATGCAATGGAAATTTCTGCATTTTTTCAAAATTTCTGAACATTTTCCTCAAGGTTTGGATTGCCAGTTCTTGACCACAGTAACCACATGTTAGAATCCATCTAGACAACCACCAAAATGGCTGCTGAACTTGAAGATGGCTCAAAGCATTAACTTGTAGAAAACCACCTCTAAATCGGATTTCCAAAGTTTAAAAAAGGAGGTGATGGGGTGGGGGGACTTCTTAGGAATCAATCACTGTATCCTTAGAAGGATGATTATGAAGTTCAAAGTCTTCAACTCAGGTTTAGCAGTGCAAGGGTAAAAATAGCCCATTAATGGCCTTAACTGGTCCTCCCTACTTACAACTCCTTTGTTCAAAGGACAATAGAATTAAGATTTTCGAATCAATACAGAAAGCAAGGATTCAAATGGCAAACAAAATAAAATTATTTCACAAACACAATGAACATCTTAAGGGTGTATTCATTAATGGAGTTGCACAGTGGTTGAAGGCCAAGTATTCAACGTTTAGACTTTATTGCCTCATTCTCCTTGTCCTTTACTGAAATGTTACAGAACTGGTACTTTGCACAAAACAAGGAGAATCAGTGTAAAGAAAGAAAGAAGGAAAAACAGGGAGGAACCATTACAGTTGATTTTATTTTTTGCAGGCAAACAAAAAAAAACTGATCATAGCCAAGTGACAGTTGTACAGGTTGGCTTTATTTTACCCTTACAAAAGTTAAAACAGTTCCAAAACTCCATGACCATTTCAAAAGTCATGTTAAAAGCCATTTATTTCAACAGCAGCAGCCATTCAAGGACCAAGACCTCTTATCTCCACTGATAAAAATGCCTGTTGTCAAGCCAGTGAAGAAATCCCAAGTTTATCTCCTACTGTGAATACTGCCCAATAACCTTAAATAAGAATCACAATATCAATCTCAAGACAACTTTTAAGTTTGTTAAAATCCACGGACTGTTACATTTGAAATTTCTAGCTGTGTCCAAAGACACTTTAATCAAAACGAATGTTATTGCAATCTAGAAAACAACAAAGTCCAAGACAAACTTTTTCCACAGTTATAACCATTTTAACAAAATATCAAGTTAAGAAAATTACAGCCTTTCCTACTTGATGTTCTGTGATAACACACATCCAGCTTCAATGCTGTGCACTAAAAATTTAATTAAAAATGGTCTGCCTCTTAGAAATGTTTTCTCTGTGGCTCAGAAATAAGTACTTCTAAACTGGGGCACAACTAAGCAATAATCATGCTCCTCACAAGTTTGAAACATTCCAATCTTGATATTCTGAGAGACTTCTTCATGTGATTACTCTTAGGGAATCTGCCAACTGTTTGCAATACACTTCTCTAGAGGAAAATAATCTTAAAAGCTTTAAAAAGGCTATTTCCCTTTTTGTTCTAGTATGTCAAAGATTTGTTTTGTGTAGTCAGTACAACTTCTCCAAGAGATTTTAAAGCAGAACTTGTCAAAGTTATCTAAATAAAAAAAAGAGAGAGAGAGAGAGAGAAACTAAAAAAGAAATGAGAATACAGAAACCAAAGCTTTATTGAAGACAATACACGCATAGGGATTGAATCTAGGACCTTTCATCTTTTCTGGATTCTTTTTTTTTTTGGTTTTTCAAGACAGGGTGTCTCTGTGTTCCCTGGCTATCCTGGAACTCACTCTGTAGACCACGCTAGCCTTGAACTCAGAGATCTACCTGCCTCTGCCTCCCCAGTTCTGGGATTAAAGGCATGCACCACCACAACCAGCAATTACAGACAGCTGTGAACTGCCATGTGGGTGCTGGAATTTGAACTCAGGTCCTCTGGAAGAGCAGCCAGTGATCTTAACTGCTGAGCCATCTCTCCAGCCCCTTCTGGATTCTTTTTACATGTTTGTGTACACATAACACACTCATGTGAGATGGGGCATGTATGTTCCACTGCATCTTTGTGGAGGTCAGAAGACAACCTTAGGTATGTTAGTCTTTGCCTCTCACCTTAAGGTAGTGTCCTCATTTTTGCTTCTGTATACACCAATGTAGCTGCTGGCTTATAAGGTTCTAAGGTTTCTGCTGTCTCCTGTAGGACTAGTGGGATCACTGTATTGTTGTAGGGATTCAAGCTAAAGTCTTTATGCATGTACAGCAAACAATTTTACCTATAGAACCAGTCTTTGTTTTTTGTTTTTTTTTTTTGAGACAGTATCTCATTCAGTTCAGGCTTGCCTCTAAATTCCTAATCCTTCTGCCTTTCACCTCCCAAGTGCTGGGATTACAGGGGTGTGCCACCAGGATCTGCCCCCCCCCCCCTTTTTGGTTTTTTGAGACAGGGCTTCTCTGTGTAACAGAGCCTGGCTATCCTGGACTCACTTTGTAGAGCAGGCTGGCCAAGAACTCACAGATGTCCACCTGCCTCTGTGTGCACCACCACATCTGGCCTTTTTTTTTTTTTTCCAAGAGAAAGTGTGTAAGAAAAAAACAGGGCACACTGTTGAGCATGCTTTTGTTATCATAATAGTCAACACTCAGTCAATCTGAGGAAAAATTATACAGGCCCATTTCAGAAAATTTGTCTATTAAGACAACTTCAGCTGAGAGCATGCCTTTAGCCCTTGGAGGGATGAGGATCTCAAGGCCAGTCTGGTCAGACATAATGAAGCCCTGGTCTCAAAAAAAAAAAAAGGCCACTTCAAATATGACAAACTATTCTACACAATGAGCTGACTTATGGACAAGTCAGAAAGAAACTAAGCCAAATTAATGCTGATAGAAGATAAGCACAAACTTTCTGCTACCTATAGCAAAGACCACACAGGAAAGCCTCATAAGCTGTACTACTGGGACTCAACAACAGTACTTAAAACATCTAAATGGTTTTGCATAGCAAGCCTTGCAAAGTAACAGCTCAATTTCCAATAGAAATATATGAAGAGTAGTAGACTGGAAGGGAACTTCATTTAAATTGAAAGCAGTTTTGCCTCATTCAACAAACAATGCAAATTATCATAAAGAACCAGAAGAGGTTTTCTATTGGACTACACCTGCCCTCTGGGCCTCGTTTTCTGTCAGCAGTAATCTGAAATTTACTCAAAGTGATGACCATTAAATACTAACAGAAGGATTAAAGGCTTAAAGAAATCTTTGCTTATACAAATTAAACTGACTGATACTAAACTAGGATTTGAGAGTAAACTGTATCACTGACTTTCCTTTTTCCTCAAACTGGGTACAGTGTTTATTCACTGCTGCAGCTGAGTCCTGCCTGGGTGGCAGCTGCCCTACCTCCACAATCCCTAGGTAGACCAGGAAACAAGAAGCCCAGCATACAACTTTCTTCATTCTGATGATTTTAAGGTCTCTAATGTAGCACATTATTTTAAGATGCAAAAAGAAAAAAAATCACCTTTTGTTTAAAAGAAATCTTCATTTTTGGTACCCAATCCTTACAGTCAAACACTTTTAAGACAGTATCCCATTTTCTGTTGTAATTCATCTGAGTAGCTGTGGACAATGAAAGTTACTTTCAAACATAGTTCTGCAACCTCTAATTTAAATTCATGTAAAAATGGTGCCCAGTTGTTTTTTTCAACCCAGGAACTCTCTAATGTCACTACCATTTGTTATTGTAATGCCTCCATTTTAAAAAGGCTGTGCAAGAAGGGAAGTCACCTGCCACCCCAGCACTTGGGAGACTAAGGCAAGAAAGATCAAGAATTTGAAGCAAACCTAGGATATATGAGACACCCCGTCTCAAAACAAAGAAACAATAAAACACAACAACAAAAAACAAACAAATAAAACTTCCAATTTGTTCCTCTGGGACACCTTGGATCAGAGAGCAAGTATTCAAGCAGAGAGCAAGGTCCAAAAACAGTATCTTTTTTTTTTTTGGTTTTTCGAGACAGGTTTCTCTGTGTAGCCCTGGCTGTCCTGGACTCGCTTTGTAGACCAGGCTGGCCTCGAACTCACAGAGATCCGCCTGCCTCTGCCTCCCGAGTGCTGGGATTAAAGGTGTGCGCCACTACACCCGGCTCAAAAACAGTATCTTAACCCAGGACCTTCACTGACATGAATTGAACAAAACAGCCCCATGGCTCAGAGGAAAATAATGCTCTTCATACATCTTATTTATTTATTTAGGGTTTTTCGGGACAGGGTTTTTTGTATAACAGCTCTGGCTGTCCTGGACTCACTTTGTAGACCAGGCTCGAACTCAGAGATCCGCCTGCCTCTGCCTCCCAAATGCTGGGATTAAAGGTGTGCGCCACCACCACCCGGTTTTCATACATCTTATTTTTAAAAGGGTTAATATTCTGACTTCACCACAGCACCACCAAACAAACTTTGTGTCATTATCCAAGGAGAAAGTACAAAGTTGTTACCAGATCAATAGACTATCCCAATTAAACACAAAATATACATTTTATATCAAAGGAGGGGAAGATTAGGGATAAGGAAAGAGTACATGAGATGCAATCACCAATGTCGTTGCCCTTTTTAAGATCCTTTCTTATTCTAAGAGTCAACTAAAGACACTGTTTCAATGGTAGAGACTGGATGTAAACATAACTAATTCTAGCTCTTATTCCAAGAGGACATAGTTTTATCAGGGTGGATTGCAGATAGGGAAAACTGCTTTGATTTTGTCAGCCCAATACTGTGATCTGCTCAGTTGTGGTTATTAAGAAACATTCTTTTACGGTTTAAGTACCTCTATCTGCCACTTAAGTTTTCCAAAAACTTAGGGCTTTCTGACAACACATTATGCCTTTAATCCCAGTACCCTGGGAGACAAGAAGAAGGGTCTCAATGGCTACTCTGGTCCATATAATGAGTTCCAGGACATCCAGCTACATAGTGAGACCCTAAAAGGAGGGAGGGAGGGAGAGATGAAGGGAGGATGATCGAAAACCAAACAAGAACACATAAAAAAAAATCTTATAATGAAAACAAGGACATTTAAGAAGCCATACATCTATATAGTAAATGTCTTCAAACTTCACTGAGTCTAAACTTTACTACAGAAAAATTAACCTTTCTCCTATAAATCACTTTATTCCCAATCCAATACTACTAATTATTTAAACAGCAGAGTAATTAGCCTATACCGGGGAGCTCTAAACAAGAACATTTTAACATTCAATAAAAATAAGATTTACTGCACACCTGTAATTCTGAGTTACACCACCAGAAGTACACTGAGAGGGAGGAGCACCCACATCCAAGGCAGTATGCCAGGGGAATATGAGAACCAGTTTGGAAGGATCCAAGTAAATCACCACGCTGGCTCCACACTTAATACAGGACAAAATAGTAAATTGAGGTGAACTGCTTCTACATCCAGAAACGTCATGGCTGATGCTACCAGCTTTATGGCTTCCAAAAACTGAATTACTGAATGATAAAGCAGTAAAAAATGTCACCTACTTTATCCATCATGTCCCAAAACTGGTTCACACACTCCTAAAAATGAAAAAGTATGTTGGCCTACAATCTCATACAAAACTAACAATTGCATTTTCAAAGCCACATTCCTGGTTCTTGGAACTACTATACCTTATTATCAATAGAGATAACAATTCAGTGGTTCAACCAAATCACAAAAGAACACAAATTTGAGGTTTATTCCGAAAGCTAATTCGAATGAGATCCAACTGTACTGAACAGAAATTCTACGCTTGTATTAAAGCAGCAGTCCCAAAGAACCAAGAACACTGTATCTGGGATGCCACATGACACTCCCTTCAGACAAAGAAACTTCAAGCTTGCTCTAGGATTGGCAGGAATGATTTGGCTGATCAAGGCAGGAAACAAATCTCACACCAAAACATTTTTTCATCTGTTTATCTGAGAAATACCACATGGGAGCAGCACACGTGACTGAGGATTCACAGTGCCTAGTGTTTCTTGCATGTCACAGTCAAGTAAGTGACGGGATAATGATGGCAGAGGCCACTCAATTTCAAAACTCAATGCTGGGGCACCAGTACACACACCAAAAGGGCCACCCAAGTGGCATCATTGTCACTAGGAATTAATCATTCGACAAATCAAGCTCAAACCTCTCTTCATTATGAATGCTCCAGAAAACCAATACCTTTCAGTCCTTCAAAGAGAATCCATTCAGGGTGATTTGATCCTAGGTTCCCTTGGGGAAGAAAGAGTTGCTCATGGCACCCTACCTTATCTAAACCAGGACCCAGGAATCTCTTCAGTCCTGAGAGCCACCATGAGGGCTAAGAATCAGGAAGGAAAGGAGGACAAACGCAAACAGAGTGCAGGAGAGGGTGACACACCAGTGTGCAGAGACACTTGGTCATTTGTCCTGTCTTATGCCAGGATTTGGATGCCTGGGCTGGGACACCATATACCCTTAAGGCACCACATGCACAGATGACTTGAGCTCTCTTACTGCTCATCAGACTTCAGAGAAGGAGAGTTCACAGTTGAAACAGAAGATCCTGTTGCAGAGTTTGGAATCTGAGCAGCATACATTCCAGGCACCAAATTGTGAATACAGAAGGACACCCACAAAATTTAAAACTACCTCCTAGCCAGACTGATAAAAAGCTTACAAGATAAAAGTAAAACACACACACACACTCCAAAACAAAGAACAAATAATGTAAGGATTTTGGTAAATTTCTTAACATAAAAACACTCTCCTCAAGCCTAACTAAAGTCCCAATAACCATATTTAAGCCAGTAAAACCATTTGTAGGTCAAGGGACCATATAAAAATCACTCTATTTAACACTTGGGCATGACCACATAAAAAGGGTAAGGGGAATTGAGCTCTAAATCTGGACAGAACACATGTTCTTCCTAGAGCACCTTCCACTGACCAAAAAAACAAAAACAAACAAACAAACAAAAAAAAAACCCAGGAGATTAGCCACAGAGAAGATGACACATTGACCTTCTTGCCCTACTCCACCATCAGTACCATTACCTTTTTCTTTAACCAGGTCTTTAAGTGACTGCCATTTCACATCAAAAGGTATATTTGTAATGAAGGCTCTGTATCGTTTAGTTGGGTTGGCATATGGCTCAAAACGATTGCCTCCTCTTTTTATGTTTTTCTCTTTCCTCTTCTCATTCTGAGTTGGTCGTTCTCCTTCACTAAATTCAAGAGGAAAAACAAGTGTCTGTGTTAGTACAAGGAAAAACCACTATCTGTTGTAGCACATTTATAATCCCACATAGTTCTGTATGTTACCCCGTCAATGCTGGTTTTGATCTGGAACATTCCAAATGAAGGTCCACAGAGCAGATATTTGTAATTATGCATTCCTTAAAACCTACTCCCCACACTGGGCATAGTGGCACATGCCTGTAATCCCAACACCTAGAAAAAGGAGGCAGGGTCAGCCTCAAGTGCATGCAAACAAACCGACCCACCTATCAACAACTGATGCTCTAGAGGAAGGCTTAGGTATGGTTCTTTATGCTGCATGACACAGAAAAGAGGAAGGCAACTCCCTAGGCACAGGGGAGAAACAAACTTACCACCTCCAAGTTTGCTAAACACAACACTATTTGCCAAAGCATCTCTAAATGCTTCTTGGCAGATAACATGTTAACAAGTTATTAAATTATACATCAATCCACTTGTCACCATCCACCAGAGAATCTATGGATAAAAAGGTATTTAAATGTAAGTGGTCTTTTTTAAATCTCAAATATTTAAAGGTTTATACTAAAACTATCAGTAAGTGCTGGGGCGGTAGTGGTACATGCTTTAATCCCAGGAGGCCGATCTCTGAGTTCCAGGCCAGCCTGGTCTACAAAAGTGAGTTCCAGGACAGCCAGAGCTACTACACAGAGAAACCCTATCTCAAGAAACCATTAAAAGGTCGGGTGTGGGCCAGGCAGTGTTGGCACAACCTTTAATCCCAGTGCTCAGAAAGCAGAGGCAGGGGGATCTTTGTGAGTTTGAGGCCAGTCTGGTCTACGGAGTGAGTTCCAGCCAAGGCTACAAAAACACTGTGGGGGGGGGGGGAGGGGGGGTTAGGGTGTGGTGGCCTATGCCTTTAATCCCAGCACTCGGAGACAGGAAGTTCCAGGACACCCAGTGATGTTACACAGAGAAACACTGTCTCAAAAACAACAACAGATGGATGGATGGATGGAAATAAATTTCAAAAATCTGTAATATAGTAATACTTCCAGTCTGTTTTTATGGACTGTTCAACTCACCTGTTAATTATAAACTCTATAAATAAGTAGAGCACAATACGCATAGTAAAGTATGCAGCCCATATTCTCCTAATCCACCTATAGCTAAAAATAAGTTACCTACTCCAACCAAAGTTGGGTATTTGGTTTGGGGTTAATTCATATCACATGGCTCACCACTGAGAAAGCAGCTCACTGAGTTTTAATACTCAAAATATAGGCACAGCACTACTGAAAACATATCCTGTTCTGCCCAATCTCTTGCTAAGAAGTTTCCTCATAAGCAAATGGGGTTAGAACTCTTGTTTTCAGCTTTTCAAAATATTGGCCTACTTAACACATACTGATTACCAATTGTATTCTTTGCAGTCAGAGAAAAACTCAAAGAGATCTTTCTCAGATATACTCAAATGCAATTACATAACAGGTAATATCCCACAAAGTTCTTCTTAACACACCCAATGCTATTTTTCTCATTTATCACAAGACTAATGAGGATTTTCTTCCTAAATCCTTGTATGTAGTATCTTTAAATAATTCTATTCTACGTGTAAGAGTGCTTTACATGCACATATATTTGTACCATGTGTTTCTCTGGTGTCCAAGGTCAGAAGAGGGGTCAAATCCCCCTGGAACTGGAATTACCGATAGTTGTGAGCTGCCATGTGGAGGCTGAGAATTAAACTCAAGTCCTCTTAACCAATGGTTCATCTCTCCAGACCCATAACATTTAATTCTGAAAGCAGATAATACAAATGTACTAAGTACATTTAATGTAATGAGTTTTGCTGGGTTTTTATTTATTTATTTATTTATTTGGTTTTTACAAGACAGGGTTTCTCTGTTTAACAGAGCCCTGGCTGTCCTGGACTTGCTTTGTAGACCAGGCTGGCCTTGAACTCAAGAGCTCTACCTGCCTCTGCCTCCCAAGTGCTGGGATTAAAGGTGTTCACCACCACACCTGGCTGATTTTTGCTGTATTTATGAAACAAGTTCTCACTATGTATCCTTATGTGGCCTGGAACTGGCTATGTAACCAGGCCAAAACCCCCTGAATGCTGAGTTACAGACAGGGAGATGTGTGTGTATGTTTGAGTGTACATGCTGCATGGAATGCATGTGGTGGTCAGAAGACTACTGGGAGTCAGTTTTCTAACTCTACCATGTTTGTCCTGAACCTTTAACCACTGTGTCTGAAATCATCTCGCTGGTCCTTTGAAGGTATCTTAATCATAAATACTCCAAATCTGGAAGATAACAAAAATGGCATTGATAAAGTACCTGAAATCTTCAACTTTAAAACAATACAAGACGAGCCGGGCGTGGTGGCTCACGCCTGTAATCCCAGCACTTGGGAGGCAGAGGCAGGCGGATCTCTGTGAGTTCGAGGCCAGCCTGGTCTACAAAGCGAGTCCAGGACAGCCAGGGCTGTTACAGAGAAACCCTGTCTCGAAAAACCAAAAAAAAAAAAAAAAATACAAGACTATCTACATCTACTGTATAACCTCTTTTGGGCTCTTTTTATGAAAAATAAAAGCAATATTCAAGAAACTTATATTTTGGTTGTGAGCCTAGCCTTTAACGGCTGAGCCATCTCTCCAGCAATATTCAAGAAACTTAAAGTTCAGCTGGGCAGTGATGACACATGCCTTTAATCCCAGGAGAAGCAGGCAGATCTGAGTTGAAGACCTAGTCTACAGAGGGAGTTCCAGGACAGCCAGGGCTACACAAAGAAACACTGCCTCAAACAAGCAAGAAAATAAAACAAACAGAAAGAAACTTAGTTTACAAGCTTCATATAAAAATTTCATCTATAAACTATCTCTGTACCACATACAAAATTAACTCACAATGGATGTCAATCTGAAAACGCAAAACTGATAAAATGGTCTTCAAAATTAAAAGTATCTGCTCTTAACATGAGTAAAACCAAGTCTGATTGCACACTCCTTTAATCCCAGTACTCAGGAGACAGAGGCATGTGATTTCAGTGAGTTGAGAACATCCTAGTATACATGAGACCATGTCTCAAAAAACAACCTGTGTCTGCAAGAATGGTAGTACCATTTTACCAAGGAAATTACCATTCTCCCAAGTTCCTTTCTCTCTTTGAGGATACTTAGCATGATTTTTTTTTTTTTTAATTTTCCAAGACTGGGTTTCTCTGTGAAATAGCCCTGGCTATCCTAGAACTCTAACCAGGCTGGCCTCAAACTCAGAGATCTGTCTAACTTTGCTGGGATTAAAGGCATCTGCCACCACACCCAGTTGCAAGGCCATTATTTTTAAGTTTACCTATTCTGTCAGGTAACTAATGGTATCTCGGTTTTGTTTTCTTTCCCTAGTAATTCATGGTTCTAGGGTTTTGTTTTTTTATGTGCTTATTTGCAATCCATATTCTCTGGTAACACACTGACAAATCTTTTTCTTTTTCTTTTTTTTTTTTTTTCCTTTAAAGACAAGGAGGACTCATTAAGGCCAAATTAGCCTTAAACTTTAGCCAAGGATGATGAATTCCTGCCTCTGCATCCCTAGTGCTAAAGTTACAGTCTCACACCACTACACCTAGCTCTTTTGACAAATTTTTTTAAATCAGGTTATTTGGGCTTGCAAGATGGCTTATCAGGTAAAGATAGACACTTGGTACCAGGCCTAATGACCCAAGTTCAGTCCTCAGAATCTACATGGTAGAAATTTCCTACAAGCTGTCCCCTGACCGACACCGACAGAACACACACACACACACACACACTCTAAAACATTTGTAATTAGTTTATTACTGAATTCTGAGTTTCACTAACATAGTTTAGATTTATGCACTTCAGCCAGTCACATAATTCACTTTTAAAAAGTCTTTGAGTGTCTTTCAATATTCTGGGGATAGCAGTGAAGATTGTGTTGTTTGGTAGTTTAGTTGGTCCTGGGAATTGAATACAGAGTTTGGCATACATTGGGCAATGTTTTACTATTGAGTGGTAGTATCTTCAGCCCTTATTTTACTTAATTTTTAGATTGAACTCTAGGTTGCACAAGCTGGGATGAACTGGCACTTTTCCTGCCTCAGTCTCCCAGGTAGATAGATACTCTTGTTATCCTATTTTCATTGCATTTCAGGTTGGCTAATGGCAGTCTTCACTCTACTGAATAGGTAACAACCCAATCTCCTAGTTAAGATTAAGATAAAAACTGCCTCAAAGACATTTCCAAACTTCCCAAAGGAAAGGGAACCAATGGTGTACAGCTAAGGAGAACTGATCAAAAGTGTATGCAGGAACAGGGAAGAATTGTTTAAAAATGTTACAAAATTAGGTTAGGGATTTAACTCAGGAACAGAGCACTTATCTGACAAACACAAGACACTGGGTTCACAGTCCTGAGGACAAGGAGAAAGAGAATGAGAAGATGATGACAATATGCAACTCTTGGCTCTACCTACTGAGTGCTGGGACTACTGGTGTACACCACCAAGCCTGAGTTAAACTTCATACTTTCTTCTCATTTGTTAAACTTCCTAACACATGCCAGTAGTCTGATTTGTAACTTTAACATAAACTAACAGATCTGTAATATTCTGAAGGAAAGGCAGACACAACAAGCAGATCTAGCTAAGGCAGCTAAAACTAAGTATTTCACCATATGGCTCTCAATTCCAAATTGCCAAGGAAAACTAGACCCCGGCACCAGTTAGCTAGCTACTCAAAGTTCTAGACAGGTCAAATAAAATAATCTTTTCTAACAGTCTAACAAATTACTATATCTCATAATATACCGTTAAGACCTAAAATATGTTAGGTGCCTGCAAGTCATTAAATAAACACTTGTTTAATACAACTTTTGGATTGTTTTACTGTTCTCTGAATTGACAATTGATTAAGTCATTGCTCCACTACACTAAAATTATACTATATACAAAGGTAGCAACTTATATAAAGATTGAGTTCCTTTATACAAATTTATATAAACCATGAAGGACTGCTCTATTCAGTACACTAAAACAGTCTCAAGCCTGGCAAGGTGGCACATACTTTTAATCTCAGAACTGAGGTGGATCTCTGAGTTCCAGGCCAGCCTGGTCTATATAATGAATTCGAGAATAGCCAGAGACACATAGAAAGACCTATCTCAAACAAATCACAACAGAAAAGAAAGAAACAAAAAACTTATTGTTTCTTTAACATCTCTTATGTCTTCATGATACTCCCATACATAATTCCTACACATTATTTTTGGAATTAATCAAGAGAAGAGGACAGTTTGGGAGAAAAATCCCAATACCTTGAAATTCTGATCACATCTTCTAAGACAAGACTCCACCTTCCCTCTTAAAAACAATCTCTTACATAAAGTGATCTTTCACAGAAGTCCTTTAAATTCTGAGCTCTTAATAGAACATTACTCTACCAACACAACTCAGCCCCTTTCCACGGGGTGGCTCTTTACTAGCAAATCAACATAGTGTGTATCCATAGTAGCACACAGGATTGCTAAGAGTATCAACAAGAGTTAGTCAAGCAGTGTACTCTCAGCATTCAGTAAGCAGGGGCAGGAGAGTATGGTTAAGTTAAGAGGCCAATCTTCAGACCAACCAGAGCCACTTAAGATCTTCCTACGGGCAACTTCGGCAAGTTGGTGGCGCACACCTTTAATCCCAGGGCTAGGAGGCAGAGGCAGGCTGATCTCTGAGATCAAGGCCAATCTGTTCTATAGTGAGTTAGTTCCAGGTCAGCCAGGGCTACATTGAGAAGCCTTGTCTCAAAACAACAACAACAGCAAAAAGACGTAAGTGTTTTTCTTTCCTAATAAACAATCTCTAAGGCATGGTAGAGAATACCTTTAATTCCAGCACTAGAGAGCCAGTTGAAGGTGGATCTCTGAGTTTGAAGCCAACAAGATCTACAGCGAGACCCTGTCTCAACAAAAATAAGCAAACTGTTTCTATGTCTACTACTGCTAAAAAAAGGGGGGGGGGAAAGTAGGTTGGTATATGTTAAGTACAAACTATGTAAAGACCAGTACTTCAGGTAACTAAGAGCCAGGCTCACATCTCCAAGTCTGAATAATACTCTCATTTTTAAATGGAGGCTACTACCAAGTCACACGTCTTTAAAAGAGCACACAGCACACCAGTAATAATTTTGAAAGGTGTAAAAAGGGAGACCTATTTGCTTTAGTCTTTTAGCATTGTACCCACTTGGGAGGTTTTAAACATTCCAACTAGTGTCCATCATAGACCTAAGCACTGAAGCCACTACAAACTACCAAAGGGACAATTCAGCATTAACTAATACTGCAAAACAGTAATATGAGAGTCCATTTGGGAAAGCATCAAGGGGAGGGGGAGGAGGTAAAAGCAAGCTTATCTTTACAGGCTAGTATCTGTTTCCCTAGTCATGAAAAAAAAAATCAAAAGGCAAAGTAACAGCAAAGCTCTGACAACACACACTCAAATAATACAGAGCCTCTAATCCTAATCTTGAGCTAACAATCTAATGTGCCTCAAAAGTCCTTTTCACCAAATATACAATCACTTTTTAAAGTACAGCAAACAGAGCAGGGCATGATGGTACACATCTGTAATCACAGCACTCAGGAGACGGATGCAGCAGGACTGAAGGCCAGCCTGACCTACAGAGTGAAATGCTGTCTCAAAAAACCCAAACAATGGAGTTGTAGAGAAAGAAAGCTCAGTGGTTGAGTACCCATAGCTCCCAACTTCCTGTAACTCCAGCTCCAAGTGATCTGATACCCTCTTCCTGCCTCCTCCCAGCACTGGCACTCACCTGTGTGTATTCACAAAACAACAAATAAAAAGGTTTTTCATTAGATATGTAGCTCACTGGTAGAGTACTTGCCTAGTATGCAGGAGATCATCAGTTGATCTCTAGCATCAAAAACTAAATAAATGGGCTACAGAGATGGCTCAGTGGTTAAGAATACTTACTGGCTGTTCTTCCAGAAGGCCTGGGTCCACGTCCCAGGTACCTTCATGACAGCTAATAATTGCCTGTAACTCTAGTTCTAGATCTGGTGCCCTCCTTCTGGCCTCCATGGGCACTGCATACAGTGTTCAGACATACATGCTGGCAAAACATCCATTCACATAATATTTTTAATAAAAAGTAAAAACAAGCTGGTTAGAAGGTTCAGTAGGTAATGTGCATATCTTACAAGCATGAAGATCTGGGTTCCATTCCTAGTCAAAAGGCACTCCTACATTAAAGGAGTTTTGTTTTAAGAATTTTATAACACAAAAATAACTGTTTTCCACTCCCACTACAAAACTAAGTGCTACCATTTTCTCAAGTATCCTTCATTAAACCAGTCTCAGACTACTTATGTTCTTTCTGAAATTTTCTATGCACATACTATTTGTCAAATGACTCAGTCACAAGGTATCTATCTGAAAATGGACAATGGAAAGTTAAAAAAAACTGTACCACTGTACTGTGCTCTATAACAAATTCAACTTTTCACCTATAAAGGTTCTAGCAACACTCCATCCTATATATAGGATATATCTTTTTCCCTGAGACAGGGTTTCTTTGTGCAGTTCTGGCTGTCCTGGAACAAACAGAGATCCACCTGCCTCTGCTCCCAAGTGCTGGGACTAAAGGCAAGAGTTACCACCACCTGGCCAGGAAATAACTTTCATAAAGACTTTTAAATAAGGCCCTCAGAAATCCTATAAAGTGAACCAGAAGTGGTAGTGCACACTTGTAATTCCAGCAACTGGGTGACAGAAGAAGCACTGTCACAAATTCCAAGCCACTATGGTCTACGCTGTAGACTGTACAGGCTAGCCAGGTATCTACCTCAAAAAAACTGGGGAACAGCAAAGATCGGAGGAGATCTGATCCTACAACGCATCTTTAAGACAAAGGTTAAAAAAAAGTGTACACAAGGCTGACTATAGGTGCTGAAGGTGTAACTTGGAGGTAAACTGTTTGTTTAGCATCCTCAAGACCCTGAGTTCCAAGGAGGATAGAGAAGAAAGAAAAATAAGCACATTCCTAGCAGGAGACTTTCCACAGTAAAGCGTTGGTAATAATTAAAGGGAGGCCTCTTTCTCTTTCAGTTCTGTGGGGTGGAATCCAGGGCCTGTATATCCTGGGTAAATACTCTATTAATGGGCTATAATCTTGCACACTCATACACACACACATTTTTGGTTTGTTTGTTTTTAGACCGGCACTCATGTAGCCTGGGCAAATCCTGAATTTATTATATAGCCAAAACCAGCTCTGGAACTGGGCCTCCCAAGTTCTGAAGTCACAGACATGAACCAGTTAACCAATGGTGTTTTACTTCTAAGATAAAAGATCTGGAATTTCCTCCAGTAACAAAGTAGCCATTACTTAATAAATGTTTTAACAAGTGTTTAAGTACTTTCAACTCCCACAATCCTAAAGCTTCCTCCCTTACAAATTTGATGGAACACAAAAACTCAAGAGACATGGGCTGTTGGTTTCTGAACCAAAATGTTTCTCCAGACCTTCTCAGGCAAAGGTATATCAGTGTGAGTAGAGTTCAGAGGAGCAGAATCTGATGTTTTCCTCCTTGAAGAAAACTTTTCTTTTGGCTGGGGAAGGGCCACCCTGTGGTATGTCACTAGGAATCGAATCTAGGGACTTTGTAGTGTCAGGCCACTGCTCTATTACTTTGCTACATCCCCAGTCCTCTTTTTAAATTGAGAGGCGGGGTCTCTCTCAATTTCCCACTGACTGAATGGCAACCTTGTCTGAACTTACTTTATACAGCCTGACCACACTTTGCACTTTGGATCCTGCAGCTTCCAACTCCTCCCAAAAAGCCTCCTCAGGCTGAGCTAGGAAACTTACAAAAACAAACCAAGGACCCTAGACAAACCACCAAGCAGGATTCGGAAAGGGGAATGACGACGTCTGACTATTCTAATTTCTGAAACCCCGAAACCCCGAAGAAATGCCTCCACCCGCACACTTTATGTCTGTTGCTAAGGATGAACGCTGAGCAAGCAGAGATCGTTTCTCCCCATTGATACCAGCTACGCACTTGAGAAAGAAGGGATAGAAAGAGGGGAAAGGACTCCAGGCGAAGAGCCCGGGTCTGGGCGCCATTCTGATGAAAACACTTCCTGAAGGAGAGGTGAACACCAGAGGCTCTCGGAACCTCGCAACCAGGCCCGCGCCGACACCTTCCCGGTCCCGCCGCCGTTTGCTGACCGTACACGTGACTCCCCGCGCGCGCACCCCTCCCGCCCCTAACTTCTTGGATCTGAAAAACTGAGACAGAGCACTTCCACCACCACCATGGGTTGTATGCTGAGGAGTTGAAACCACACGGGTTTAGCGGCTCATCCCTCGAGACCCCAGAGAGGGCTCCCGCAGCCCGCACGCCATCACTGCTTCGAGAGTAAGAGACCAGGCCACAGGCCTGAGGCCTCGGCGACGCGGCCGGCCCGCCGAGAGGCAGAAGCAGCGGAGGCGAGAGCCGTCGGCAGAGGGTGACCCGCGAGGCCTCGTCGGCGTAACACCGTCGGCCGCCTCAGACTCTCGGCTGAGAAAGGCCTGCGCAGACGCCGCGCCGCAGTGAGGGAAGAGAAAGCAGCTAGCAGACCTAACGGAGCTGCGAAGTCGCCCGGCTAGAGACAGAGAAGGATAAACTGCTGTTAGGATACTCACCCCTTCGGGCCCGGGGCTCCGTTGCCGCTTGGTACGCAGGGCGCGCCGCTCTCTTCCTCCATTTTGGGCTCGGTCGCCGCCACTTCGGCCGCCGCTTCGACCCCTGCCGCCATTTTCTCCGCGTCTAGGCTTTGTGTGAGGGAGCGGGCTGTGCCGAACTGCGCCTGCGCGCTCACGTGACCCCCGCACGACCAGTAACGCCTTCGTGTGCAGAGATCGGCTCCCGCTTCCTGCTCGCCTCGGGTCACGCCCCCTGGATATCAGGCCACGCCTCCCCGAGTCCCAGGCCACGCCTCCCGGCGCCCGCGGACACAATTGTGTGTTTGTGGATGGAGAAGGTATGTATCGCCCTTTCGCACTAAAATTACGAGCGCATATATTGACCTAGTCACTCCAGCTTACTTTCTATTGTTCCCTCTGTTTTGCCTTATTAATTTTCTTTTTTGAGTCAGGGTCTCACCATGTAGTCCTGGCTGCCCTGGAATCCTCCAGACTTTCCCTACCTACCAAGTGCAGGAATTAAAGGCATGCACCAACAGGCCTGGCCATTAACTTATTTTTTGACGACTTCATACATATATATATATATATATATATCATGTATTTTGAGTTTCTTTAGGATTTTTTTTTTGAGACAAGAGTTTCTAGACAACGTCAGTCTTGAACTATGTGGCCTTGAGTGTCTGAGCTACCCAACCTCCACTTCTTGAGTGCTGGAATGATAGGCTAGAGGAATCATGTGGTTTGTACAGTTCTAGGAATTGAACCCATGGACTTGAACATGCTAGGCAGGCTCTCTGCTAGCTTCAATCCCTTACCTTATACTGAATTTTTATCATGTTCACCTCTCATTACCCTTTTATTCCCCCTCCCCATTCCCACTGAACTTTCTTTACAAGTTCCCCACTTTCATGTCTTTGTTTTGTGACATACTGAGTTGGGTTCACTTGCAACAGCATAGATGAGGGTTTTATTTACTGGAGCATGGGCAACCACTGGAGAAAATGACACCTCTTTCCTCCTGCAACTACTGCCAATAGGTCCTCATGGAGGGGTGAAGCCTCCCAAGTATCTCAAAACTTGACTGATTGCTAAAAGGTTCTATCTTGTGCAGGTAACCATACCTGCTATGACAACAGCCATATCACGTCACGTCAAGGAAAACACCAGCTTTCTTTAAATGGAGCCAGGTAGGCAGAAAGATAATGAAAATTCTATTGGCAGGAATTTTTATTATTATCGAGTGTGTGTGTGTGTGTGTGTGTGTGTGTGTGTGTGTGTGTGTGAGACTGAATACAAGCTTGAGCATGCCATGGCTTGCACACAGGAGCTGATTTTCTCTTTCCACCAGATGGGTTCCACAAATCAAATTTAGGTCGTCAGGCTTGGCAGCAAGCATCTTTACCCACTGAGCCAGAGCCAGCCTGGATACAGAATTCTTGACAGGCTAACATCAAACTAAAACTCTCCATGCAATTCAAAGCATTAAAAGAGATGTGCAACATAAACCCCCTTCCCATACCTTTTCCCTGCCTCCCATTTCCCTCTCTCCCTATCTTCCTCCTTCCTTCTCTCTCTCTCTCCTTGATGTCGCCTCCTGAGGCATTCTTTTTTTTTTTAAGATTTATTATGTAGACAGTGTTCTGTCTTCATGTATGCCTGCAGGCCAGAAGAAGGCACCAGATCTGATTGTAGATGGTTGTGAGCCACCAAGTGGTTGCTAGGAATTGAACTCAGGACCTTTGGAAGAGCATCTATCTCTCCAGTCCTCCTGGGTCATTCTTACACCATATCCAGAGACCCTACATTCCAAAGTTGGGATGAGCAGAAGTAGGTCCCAAGCTAGGTGGGCCAGGAAAATGAAGGTGCTTGTGTGTGATTGTGTAAGTTTCTGTGTGGATATCAGTTCACCTGTCACCTAATGCCTGATCATCTCAGCTCTGCTCCTCAATCATACTGTTCTAGCCATGAAGTCTCCCAGTCTGCTCTTCCTACAAGTCAAACAGATTCCAGCCTCTGAATCTTTGCCTTCTGCAAAACTGGCTTCCCTTGCACTTCCAGTCAGGCCAGTGGTTTTTATGTACTGCTGTACCCTCACCCCATGGATAAACTTATGTACCAGGCAAGGGATGGATGCAGAAAACAACAGGAAGAACCATACCATATTGGGGATGATGATGAGATTACTGTTCTGAGGCTCAATTTGTTCAACTGAAAGTATGGTTAATAAAAGACTCCCACTGGGGAGTGGTGGCACACACCTTTAATCCCAGTAATTGGGAGGCAGAGGCAGGTGGATCTCTGAGTTCGAGAACAGCCTGGTCTACAGAATCAGTTCAAGGACAGCTAGGGCTACATAGAGAAATCTTGTCTTGAAAACCAAAAATTAAAATTAAAATTAAAAAAGACAGCCAGGCGTGGTGGCACATGCCTTTAATCCCAGCACTTGGGAGGCAGAGGCAGGCAGATCTCTGTGAGTTCAAGGCCAGCCTGGTCTACAAAGTGAGTCCAGGACAGCCAGGACTACACAGAGAAACCCTGTCTCAAAAAAACAAAAAATAAAAAAGACTACACAGAGACCACCTTTCAGGGCTTCTCTGGGCTTAAATGCAGGAAGATGCCAAGAGCCCTCGACTGTTACATAATTCAGCATACAACAAGAGCTCAAAGGTAAGCTAGTCAGGCAGGGTAGCACATACCTGTAATCTCAGTACTCCAGAGGCAGAGACAAGAGTATTACCACAAATTTGAGGCCAGGGCCAAATAAACAAAGAGGAAGAGGAGCAACAAAAGCTGTTATTGCCGGGTGGTGGTGGCACACGCCTTTAATCCCAGCACTTGGGAGGCAGAGGCAGACGGATCTTTGTGAGTTCGAGGCCAGCCTGGTCTACAAAGTGAGTCCAGGACAGCCAAGGCTACACAGAGAAACCCTGCCTCGGAAAAAAAAAAAAAAAGCTGTTATTACCACAGCCACATCCTGCATCTTTCCTGAGACGCGCCGGGGGTAGGGCACAAAGCTTAACCCTGAAGCATCCCTAGCTCTTAAAACTGTAGAACTTCAGATAAAGGTTTTCATACACTGGGATTCTGTCTTCCCACTTTAAAAATTGAGGTAATAACTGCTCCTTCCCTAGAGAAGGGCAGAGATATGAAACAGGCTCAGAATTGGGTCTCCTCCATGGTAATCCCAGATAAGTGTGGAGAGTATTATCATTAGTTATTGGTGAGTATAAAGGACCTCAATATATGGGATCTGGCCCATTGGAAATACAAAGTAAGTGAAAATTGTTCTTAACTTTTTCTTTTTGGAATGGAACCAGGACCCCCCCCACAGTCTACGTGGGTTTTGTACCCATGAGCTACATACATGACCCTTGTACACGCTCAAGTTTTTTTTTAAATTTTGTTGTTGTTTTTGTGGTTTGAGAGGTTTGTTTTTGTTGCCATTGTTATTTGAGTTAGAATCTCTATCTAGGCTGTTCTGGAACTCCCTGTGTAGACCAGGCTAGCCTTGAACTCAAAGAGATCCTACTGCCTATGCCTCCTGAGTGCTGGAAATAAAGGCATCTGCCACAGCTTATTTTATTATCTTGAGACATGGTCTCCTTATGCAGCCCCGGGTAATCTGGAACTCGCTATGTATTTCAGGCTGCCCTCGAACTCACAGGAATCTGCCTACTTCTGCATCTGTGTGCTAGAATTAAAGATGTGTACCACCACAAAGTCCCTTTGTGATTTATTTATTTTATGTATATGGGTGCTTTGCCTGCCTGTGTGTCTGTGTATCACATGTATACTTGGAATCAATGGAGGCCAAGAGAGCATGTTGGATCCCCTGAAACTGGAGATAGAGATGGTTGTAAGCCATCACATGGATGCTGAGAATCAAACCCAGGTCCTCTTCAATGGAAGAATAGCCAATGCTCTTAAACACTGAGCCATTTCTCCAGCACACACTCCCCCAACTTGGTATATTCTTAAAGGCACTCGTTGCTAAGTATATTGCTCCATGGTAGATCATTTGCCTAGAATATGTGAAGCTTGAATTCCCAGCAGCATTTAATAATATATATATATACATTCATTGTATATATACATATACATATATATGTCCCTGATCATCTGTGATTTAGTATAACCTAAATTACACTCATACACAAGCACACACACACATTTTCCTTTTTTTCCAGGCACGGTATTGTGTGCCTTTAGTAATTCCAGCACTCAGCAGCTAGAAGAAAGAGGATCTATTTGAGTTCCAGGCCCACTAGAGCTATGTAGACTCTGTCTTAAAGTGTGTGTGTGTGTGTGTGTGTGTGTGTGTGTGTGTGTGTGTGTGTACACTAAAATTATATTAAAAACTTTATTTATTTAATGATCCTGGGAATCAATCCCAGAACTGTCTTTGATATTCGATATTCAAGTAGTCAATCGCTGAACTATGTCACCAACTAAAATACTTTTTTAAAAAAAATCATTTGTTGGGGCCAGAGAGATGGCTCAGTGGTTAAGGGCACTTTTTTCCTTTCTTTTTTTTTTTTTTTTTTGGGGGGGGGGGTTTCAAGATAAGGTTTCTCTATGTAGCCCTGGCTGTCCTGGACTCACTTTGTAGACCAGGCTGGCCTCGAACTCGCAAAGATCCGCCTGCCTCTGCCTCCCAAGTGCTAGGATTAAAGGTGTGCACCACCACCGCCCGGCAAGAGCACTTTTTTCATTCTAGGTTTTGTTTCTAGCACCCATATGTCAGCTCACAACCATCTGCTACTCCAGGGACTCTCTTGCCCTCTCTGGCTTCCTTAAGCACTGCATGCACATGGTACACTCATATGCAGGAAAAACAAAATACTCATACATATAAAGAATGAAATCTTTTAAAAATATTTTTAAAAGATTATTCATCATAAACCCTGCCTAGGCCAGTGAGGTGATTCAATGGGTGGGAGCATTTGTGCAAACTTGATAACCCGAGTTTCATCCCTGGAGCCATATAAAGGTGGAAGTAGAGGCCCTTGTCTCATAACAAGGTTTCTTTTGACCTCTCCCAACAGTAATAATAAATAATTAAAAATAATAATAAAAACGGACTAATTCCATTTCCTGTTCATGTATGAGTATGTGCATGCAGAGGCCAAAGGCTAATGGTGATGTCTTCACTCATCTTCTCCACCTTATACATTGAAGCAAGGTCTCTCCATTATACTCAGGGCTTTGCCCATGTGGTTAGTGTAGCTAGCCAGCTTGCTCCTAGGATCTCCTAAGTGCTAGCATTACTGGGGATGGACACACACACCCTAAATCTATATAGGTTATAGAGATGGGAAGTCTGATTAAAGAGCTTTAACACTGAGTCTTCTTCCAAGGCACTGCATCCTGTTCTTTATTTAAAACTCTCACTTTAGCCGGGCGGTGGTGGCGCACGCCTTTAATCCCAGCACTTGGGAGGCAGAGGCAGGCGGATCTTTGTGAGTTCGAGGCCAGCCTGGTCTACAAAGTGAGTCCAGGACAGCCAGGGCTACACAGAGAAACCCTGTCTCGAAAAAAAAAAAAAAACCAAAAAAAAAAAAAACCTCTCACTTTACTTCTTCCCTAGTCTCCCTGATGATTAGTTTTAACTGTCAACTTGACAGAACCTAGAGTCCCCTGTGAGATGAGCCTCTCTGGGCGTGACCGCGAGGGATCGTCTTGACTGTACTGACTGATGAAGAAATACCCATTTTAATCGTGCCTTGATTTTCCCACCATGAGGGACTGTACCTAGAGCTGTGAGCTAAAAGAAATGCTTTCCCTTTAAGTTACCCTTTTTAAGTTGCTATTACCTAAGTACTTCAACATAGAAATAAGAAAAGAAAAGCCGGGCGGTGGTGGCACACGCCTTTAATCCCAGCACTCAGGAGGCAGAGGCAGGCGGATCTTTGTGAGTTCGAGGCCAGCCTGGTCTACAAAGCGAGTCCAGGACAGCCAGAGCTGTTACACAGAGAAACCCTGTCTTGAAAAACCAAAACAAAAAAAAAAAAAAAAGAAAAGAAACTAAGACAACTTCATAGCTTGCTAGAACCTTCTAGTCCAATGGGTGGCCCTTGACACAAGCAGTCAGAGCTGCTAGCCAAGATCCCTCAAAACAAGCCAAGTATTTTATACTTTTTGCCCCCATAGAATCACTCACTTGGAGCATTTTAGAAATGTAACTAACAAGTCCATGTTAGCCAGCAAGGGCTCCTTTTATTCATCCAGGGTGGGTTTTTGAAATGCAGTGCAACTTTATAATGTCAAGAGTGCCAGTAAAGTAAGCCAGCTAGGTGCAGAGTAATGCAAGAAGCTTGCTAGAACCTTCTAGTCCAATGGGTGGCCCTTGACACAAGCAGTCAGAGCTGCTAGCCAAGAGGTGTCAAACAGATCTCAGAATGAGGGAGAGATGCCTGCTCCATCCAAAGCTCAGGTATGTCCATCTGTCCTTGTCATATACAACAATGTGCAAAACAAAACCCTTGAAAATGTTCACACAGGATCACAGAGAAGGCTCTGCTTGCTGTGGCTTTTGGCTTGAGAAGCATCGTGGCTGAGCATGAAAAATTAGGCAGCGTCCATCTTTCCAAATGCCAGGGCATTGCCATCTGACTCTGGTCTCTCCACTACCTCAGGGCCCTGCCAGCCAGGCCTTCAAACAGGGGTCTCCTCTGCCACCTTTTTTAAGAGTCCAGCAGCCAGCAAGGAGTGGTGGGGGTCCTCGGAGCCATCTGCTTCCCGAATCTTCAGGCGGACTTTCTGATTGGTCTTCCTCCATTCTGAGTACAGCTGGCAATGGTATCGGAAAGAGACCTGCAGGGGCAGTCCTGCAGTGGGTGGGAAGGTAGAGACAGGCCTCCACCCTGGGGAGGAAAGAGGGCCCTGGCATTTGCCATAGGCCAAACCTAGAAGCACTACCACCTCTGAGCATTTCTTATAGACTGTGCATACACTCACCCATTTGGTCCTCTGAGGATATTCTAATAAGCCTTTAGTCCTATAAAAGTGGGTGATCCACACTACCTTGACTCCAGCAGGGAACAAGGCTCTTCCCTTCTAACAGTTGATAAGAATGGAGTCCTACCAGTGTCTTAGGATTATTTAACCTCAAGCAGTCACACAATTGCCCAACCTGGAAGCAACCAAGGTATCCCTTTATAGGTAAGAGGATAAAAATAATGGTGCATTTACAGGACTGGGAAGATGGCTCAGTGGGTAAGAGCACTTGCTATGTAAGGTTGAGGACCTGAGTTCAAACCCCAACATCCATGTATAAAGCTGAGCAAGGCCCTTTTCTATACCTGTAACCCCAAAATTGGGGAGGGGAGGGAGGCAGAGACAAGAGACTCGCTAGGACTCACTGGCTGATAGCACTCACATGTGTACACACACCATACACACTCTCACACACACTCACCCAGGTACTCAGAAGACTAAGACAGGACAATAATAAATCTAAGGTGTGCCAGGACCGCAGAGTGAGTTCAAGGCCAGTCTGAGCAACTTAGTGAGATGGTCTCAAAATAGCAAAATAATAAAATAAAAAAAGAAACAGGGCTGGAGATGAGCACAGTAGTGATATGCTTGCTTAGTATGTGGGAGCCCTGGGTTCAATACTCAATATGGAAAACAACAACAACAAAAGCCACGATAAGGCATGGAGAAAACTTAAATTGAAACAACCAAGTGAAGAAGCCACATTGAAGAAGCTACATACTGTTGTGCTGTATGACCCCAAGTACAAGACATTCCAGAAAAGGAAAAACTTTGGAGACAGTAAAAGATGGGTGATTACCATGGGTGTTGGAGGGAGGGACAAACAGGTGAAGAACAGAGGAGCAATAAAAAAAAATGTATACTAGTATTTGAGGATGTGGCATAGTTAGGAAAGTGTTTGCCTAGTATTCATGAAGCCCCTGAGTTTCATCCTAGCATCACAAAAACCAGACATGGTGGTATAAAAGTGACATCTCAGCAGTTATGAGTAGAGATATTAGGATCAGGAGTTCAAGGTCATCCTGGCCACACAGCAGTAAGTTTGAGAGGCTACAAGTGACACTGTCTCAAAAATGGGGGAGAGGAGAACAAGGGGACTAGGGAAATGGCTCAGTTGATAAAGTGTCTGCGAAGCAAGTGTGAGGAGCTGAGTTCAGCATAAAAGTTGAGCACTGTGGAAGGTGCATGTAACACCAGCGCTAGGGATCAGAGACAGGCAGATCTCTAGAGGTCCCTGGACAGCCAGTCTAGCCAAACCGTGAGCTCTAGGTACAATGAGAGACTGTCTCAAATAAAAGGTGGGGTGCTGGTCAGATGGTTCAATAGCTAAAGGGCACCAAGCCTGACAAGCTGAGTTGGACAACCAGGACCTGTACGGTGCAGAAGGGGAGCACCAGCTTCTATAAGTTGTCATCTGACCAGCACACACACACACACACACACACACACACACACACACACACAAAATCAATGTGTATGTGTGTTGCTAGGTTGAAACCAAGGGTCTGTCATGAACTCTACATGCCTATCCCTGAAACCGATTTCTTGATATGAGGAATGGCCCATAGCTGAACAAAAGAGGAGTGCAAGGACTTTCTCTGATCAAAGATGTCACTGCTTGCTTTAGTGGCACCCCTACTTTATCTTATCATTTTCTGTCTAAGTAATAGTCTCAGTGTTCCCTATACCCCCTCACCCTTTTCCTTTCTCTTCTATTCTTTCTTCTACTTTTTAAATGTATTCTTATTCTATTTTATAGTGTGTGTCTGTGTGTATGTATACACACATCCACATATGTGGAGATCAGAGGATAACCTGTAGGAATCAGGTCTTGCTCTCCACCATATGGGCCCTGAAGGTTAAATTCAGCATATCAGCCTTGAAGGTAATTGCCTTAACATACCAAGCCACTGATTCACAACTAATTTTTAGTTTAAATTAATAGGGTAATCCTTCCAGACTCATTTTCTGTTTATTTGCTGTGCTAGGGTTAGAATTTAGGGCCTTATACATGCCAGGAAAGTGATCTACCGTGGAGTTACATCCCTAACCCCTTCAATTTTTCAATCACTACACCTCATACAATCTCTCCTAGCTTATTTTGTCTTAGAACTTTTTTAAAAAAAAAGTTTATCATTCTTGTTAGGGGGCCCTCATGTGAAAGCCAGAGGATAACTTTTTGGAGTCAGTTTTCTCTTTCTACCTTTATGTGGGTTCCAGGAATTGAACCAAAGTTACCAGGCTTACCCAGCAAGTACCCTTACCCACTGAGCCATCTTGCAAGCCCCATTTTTTTTTTTTTTGAGACAAAGTCTCATGTAATTCAGGTTGGCCTCCAACTCTGATTTTCCTGCCTCCAGCTTAGGTGCTTGTAACCACACCTGGTGTATGCAGTGCTAGGGAATAAAACCCAGGGCTTCAGGCATGCTAGGCAAGCATTGCACCAACCAAACTACTCCATGGTCCTGTATTTTGGCTCCAATCCCTCATTCTCCACTCAGTTTCTTTAGATAGGACTATCACTGTGTTGCCCAGACTGTCCCTGAACTCCTGAAGGACTCAAGCAATCTTCCTGCCTGAGCCTTCCAAGCAGCTGAGACTACAGGTGTGCTCTATCACTCCTATTAAGATATTAAGCTGATTTCTTAATATCCTTCACTTAATTTTTTTTTCTTTTTGAGGCAGGGTCTCTATATATGACCCTGGCTGTTCTGGAACTCTCTTTGTAGACCAGGGTGGCATCAAACTCATAGAGATCTGCCAGCCTCTGCCTCTTAAATGCTGAGATTAAAGGTGTGCACCACCATGCCCATTCCTTTTTTTTTTTTTAAATTGAGACAGAGTTTCATTGTATAGCCCAAACTGGCCTCAAACTTGTTAATCATTCTCCTGCCTCAGACTTCTAAGTGCTGAGATTACAGGCAGTGTGGATCACCACAGTTGCCTTTTGTCTTATTTGTTTGTTTGTGGTGCTGCAAATTTAATCTAAGGCCTTGCACATGTTAGTACTGTGCAAGTACTGAGGAATCTGTTTAGCCCTGATTTAATTTCCCATGCATTTTTTCATCTATTTTTTGTGTTGGGAGGTGTACATGTAGAAGGACAACTTGTAGAAGAATGTTCTCTCCCACCATGTAGATCCCAGGGATCAAATTCAGGTCATCAGGCTTAGCAGCAAGTGTCTTTATCTCCTGAACCATCTGACCCTCAACTTCTTTCTCTCATTCTCTCCTTCCCACCTTCCTTCCCTCACTCTTCCCCCCTTCCTTCCTCTTCTTTCCCTCTCTCTGTTCTTGCTTCCTCCCTCCCTCATTCCTTCTTTTGTTCCACCTTCTCTTCTCTCCCTCCTTTCCTTTCCTTTCTTTTTGAGACCAATTCTCATGTAACCCAGGCTAGCCATGATCTCACTATGTAGCAAAGGATAACCTTGAACATCTAATCCTCCTTCCTTGACCTTCCCAGCACTGGAAACCAGGGAAAATGGCACTGGGAATCAATACTGGGTAAGTACTTCAATGACTGAACTATATCCTGGTCAGATTTCTGTCTGTCTGTCTGAACTGTTTTTTATTAACTTAATTTCTTTTTTCACAATTTCATATATGTATATAATATACTCTATTTGATTACTCTCACCCTCAGTCTCTCTCAACATCTCCTCACCACCCTCAAACCCTGCCTCCCTACAAAGCCTTTCCCCACATTCATGTCTTTTTGTTTTTGCTAAACACAGAATTAAAGCAGGGCCATCTATCTGGCCACGGGTTCGGGTATGTACCAGAACCTGGTGGGCTCAGCTATGGATACACAACTGAAAACAATGTCTACCTCTTCTCCAGAGTCTATCAGTAGCCAACAAATCAGCATGGAGAGTTACGGCTCATAATTTTTGGGAGGTTCTTAATCTATATTTTTGTTATATTTTTAAATTATTTCCAGAGCAGCATATGCCACGGCACCCTTACATTAGGACAGACAGCAATCTGGAGTCAGCTCTCAAATTCCACCATATAGGGCCAGGGAGTCAAACTCAGGGTCAGCTCCTTTACTGCTGAAATGTCCGTCCATCCGTCCCCCCCACGCCCTCAGTTTCTTAACATGTATCTGCTCTACCTCACTCTCTCCCAACCTCTTCCTAGCCTCAGACTAGCCTTTTGCTGATCTGTCCCCCTTCTGACCACCTGACCCATAGTGATAGATATCCTTGTGCCCTTGGAGCAGAAGGCTCACTGCTGGCTGGGGGCATCCCTGGACCTGTGTTATTCTCCCAACCTGGAACAACAGGAAGGGTGAGCTGAGGGAACGACTTCCAGCAAAAGCAATACTCACACACAGCCTGGAGATCCCAGCTGAGCACACCCCCCAGGCTGCACCCACTCACCAGTGTCCAGAGCACATAGATGGTGAAGAGGGCAATGGTGAGGGCAATGAGCCCCACGGCTTCCAGCCGGCTGTGCAGGCGGAGGTGGTCCTGGGCTCCTCGCAGGCACAGCCAGCCTGAGATGGCAGCCAATGGTGTGATGAACACGAAACACACCATGTCACAGCACAGTGTCCGCTTCTCGGTGCGGGGCCCTGGGTCCTTCAGCCACTGAAGAGGAGCAGATGAGGGAGAGGGGTTATATGGAGGGGTACTGCAGAAGGGATGGGATTGGAGGCTATAGGCCTGAATCTCTATTTTTTTTTAATAACACTGAGTCTGCTCAGTGCTTGCCCCATTTTACTGATGGGCAAATGGAGGCAACAGAGAAGCGGAGGAGTTAACACATTCATGCAAATTCATATAGCTAGAGCAGACTTACTATTCCTATTCTAAAACTCTGCAATCCAAAATGTTCTAAAATCTGAAATTCTAAAACACCAGCACAATGGGGAGTGGGGGGAGCAACTGGAAAGCTGGGCCAGAAGTTAAGAACACTTGCTACGTTCCAAAGGACCACAGTTCAGTTCCCATCATCCATGTCAAGGGCTCACAATCAACCACCTGTAACTCCAGCTGCAGGGGTTCCTATGCCTTCTACTGGCCTCTCACTACCTGCACACAAGTAAACATACATGTAGAGAGCTGCGAAGTGCCGCGCCCTAAAGATGGCGCTGGTCTCTGCCTTCCACCAGCCCGACGGTGAGCGCTCTCTATGATAATAAGTTCATTTTTGGCATAGACCGCTGATCTGGCTTGCTTCCGCATACGTAGACCTCTAAGATAGCACCACTTGGCTTTACTTGACTGGCTGTTCATTTAGTATTTAGCCTGTGGGTTGGGTCTGCTTCATTATTCGGAAGACTGTTTTCAAGGGACCTGAATAAACTGCTGGAGAAGAGTTTTGTGAGTTGCGTCATTCCTTGCTGGACAAGGGGGGACGCGACACATACACACATGTACCTAAGTAAAAAATAAAAATAAATCCTTTTTTGTGTTTGTTTTTTTGAGATAGGGTCTAATGTTTCCTAGGCTAAACATGAACTCAACAATATATAGACAAGGCTGGCCTTGAACTTTTTTTTTTTTTTTAAAGATTTATTTTATTTATTTTATGCATATGTGTGCTCTATCTGCATGTACACCTGCATTCCAGAAGAGGGCACCAGATCACATTGTGGATGGTTGTGAGCCACCATGTGGTTGCTGGGAATTGAACTCAGGACCTTTGGAAGAGCACTAGGCAGTGCTCTTAACCGCTGAGCCATCTCTCCAGCCCCTGGCCTTGAACTTTTGATCCACATGCTACCACTTCCTCAGTGCTGGGACTATAGGCATGTGGCACCATGCAGGGTTTTATGAAGTGCTGGGGATAAGATCCTGGGCTTCATGTATAGTGAACCACAGACCAAATGAACCATAGACCCTAAGCCTAAGGCGTAGTACAGGCTGGACTTGACTCTGTGATCCTTCTTTCTCTGAATCTTCAGCATACTACCTGTGTGTGCCACCACAACCAGCCCAAGCCTTTGGATAAGGGTTATAGCACCATTGTCACTATATCATAGAGACTGCCAAAGGTGATGGGCCAAGAGAAACAAGCATGGCGCATAAAAAAATCCAGGGATGGCAGCAGAAAGGGTCCCTGTTCTCACGTGCTAATGAGGAAGGTACAAAACAGGGAAAGCTGGGGCCAGCAAGCTAGCCTAGTAAGTAAAGCACTTGCCACACAAGATTGATGACCTGAGTTCAATCCCCAGAACACACACAAAGGTAGAAGGAAAGAACCAACTCCCTGCAAGTCATCTTCTAGCCTCCACATGTGTGCTGTACCATAAATGTATGCATACACGCACACACATGCACATGCACACGTGCACACACACACAGAGAGAGAAAGAGATGTAATTTTTTTCAAAATGGGGAAGATGGCCAGAGAGCTAAAGGCCTTGCAGAATGGACAGAAGTGGGAAAGGAGGCAGCACTGTGGCCCACAGGAGCATCAGACACAAAAGCCCTATGGTAGGACCTTTTAAGCTGGCACATTGAAGTCTGAGACAAGGATAGAAGATGGTAAATGCAGAGACTGGTCCCTCTTACTGTCTCCTTGGAGCCCAGCTCACAGGTGGCCTAGAGGCTTTACTGTGGTCTCCTAAGTGACTCATAGCGGCCTTGACTGATCTAGGCAGTACTTCCTAGTCTCAGGACTGGACATTGCTCCTCACCCTTTAGCCTACTGATTTTCATGCTTACATGGCAAACATTTTAACCACCAACCCATCTCAGTTTTTTGTTCAAACAAAACAACTCAGATGTTTGTTCACATATCCTCAAGAATAATGTTACACAACAGGTATCATATCACATAGCCTAGACTGGCTTCAAACTTCCTATGTAGCCAAGAATGACCTTCAACTTCTAAGCCCCTTGCTTCTACCTCTCAGGTGTGGATGCTAACTGAACTCTACAGATTGAACTCAGGGGTTCATGTATGCTGTGTAAGCATTCCACCATAAGCTACATCCCCAGCTTGATCTACTCTAGCTGTTCAAGCTCCTCCTGGCCTCAGAGCCTTTGTACTTGCTGTGCTCTCTGCCAGGACTTTCTCCCTAGGCTCTCTAAATTCCCGACTGTTTTTAATCCCTCAGGTCTCCACTTGGGGATTCACCTCCAGCCAAACCCTCTTCCTTACCCATACAATCATGTGTGTTTTTGTGTTGGTGTGTGAGTACAGGAAAGCATGTGCCCTGGCATACAACTGAAGGTCAGTAGACAAACCCAGGTGCCAGTCCTCACCTTTCACTCTGAGATAGGGTCTCCCTGCCGTTATCCTCTTGTGCAAACAAAGCAAGCTGGCTGGCTAATGAGTTTCCAGGGATTCTGTCTCTACCTCCCATCTTGCCTTAGGAACACTGGGATTACAGAAATGAGCTACTATACCTGGCTTCGTGTGGGTTTTGGGGATTTGAACTTAGTCCCTTGTGCTTCTATGGCAGATACTTTATCCTCTGAGCTATCTCCCAGCTCCTAAGACTGCTCTTGACTCCCAAATGTTGCCCTGCACACATCCCACTCCTGCAATATTCCTGTGATGCTTAGTGGGATTTTTTAATTAATTTTTATATGCATGTGTGTAACCATAAATTATTAAACTATGTTTATTAATAATTATTAATACTTATCACCCAACCAACTCTAACTCTTTTAAAAGGATACCTAGCCTCAGGCACATTGAGGGCAACTTAGCTTGCAGTCTGTTTGCAGGAACACTGCAATGGCACTCAGTGGTTGCTTGGCTCTGGCGTTGCTATAGTAGCCTCCTCAGTCAGCCAAGATTGTCAGACTTACACAGTGCAGATGCTGTGCCATTCGGCCTAGTCTTTGGCGGTGCCTCCAGCAATCAGTGCACACCTCTGTCTCTGCAGTCTCCTCACAGTCCGTTCTCCAGCCTCAGAGTTGCTTGTACTTCATGCCTTGCTCACTCGTTTGTCAGCTGCAGGCCTATAGACGGATGTAGCCTCAGGCAGCTCATGGCACCAGCAGGCCCCAGCTCTCCTCAGCATCTGCAGGCTCATACAGTCAGCCTGCTCAGTCTGGGGTCAGCTTCCAGCACCATCTGATTCTTACCACCTCAGGTCTGGTGCGGCCTAAGGGCTGGCTGGTTAAGGCATCTCTGATTGAAGTCCCACCTTTTCTGTCAGCCACTTCACACTTCCAGCTCTGAATGCTCTCTCTCCCTGGGCTCTGCTGCGATACCCTTAAATAGAGCAATGCTCTCATGGTAACTCAGCTTTCTCAAGGTCGTTGGCCACACCCTTCCACTGTCTCCTCAGTCTCTCAGAACTAGCTGTTGGCATACCCCAGCTGGGATTGCTGCCTCTTCCATCTACAGTCCGCACTGAACCCCCAAAGGGCTGGTAGACACTGCTTGGAACCAAAACAAGGCTTCACCTTGCCTCACTCAGTCCAGTCTAGGCTCTGCCCACCTAGGCCATAATCTTCAGCTAGTCTTCCAAAGTGTGGAAGTGTCTAGCAGCTGAGCAATGCCAAGCCAAAAGCCCTTTTTCCATTTCCTAGGCTTTCCTTCTTATATAGAGTACCTTCTCATTGGTTGCCCAGTACCACTTGTGCTCTATCAGGTATCAGGCTGATCTGCATCCCCCTTAAGAGACTATCCAGACTGGCGGTGGTGGCGCACGCCTTTAATCCCAGCACTTGGGAGGCAGAGGCAGGCGGATCTTTGTGAGTTCGAGGCCAGCCTGGTCTACAAAGCGAGTCCAGGACAGCCAGAGATATTCAGAGAAACCCTGTCTCGAAAAACCAAAAAAAAAAAAAAAACAAAAAAAAACAAAACAAAACAAAACAAAAAAAAAGAGACTATCCAGAAGCCCCCACATATTCACTAAAGAAATCTAACTTGGGGCTCGAGAGATGGATCAGAGGTTAAGAGCACTGACTGCTCTTCCAAAGGACCCAGGCTCAAATCCCAGCACCCACATGACAGTTCACAGATGTCTGTACTGGCCGGGCATGGTGGTGCATGCCTTTAATCTTAACACTGGGGGGGCAGAGACAGGCTGATCTCTGTGAGTTCAAGGCCAGGCTGGTCTACAGAGTTCCAGGACAGACAGAGCTGTTACACAGAGAAACTCTGTCCTGAAAAACCAAAAAAAAAAAAAAAAAAAAGAAAGAAAGAAAGAAAGAAAGAAAAAAGAAATCTACCTTCCATTACAGGGTGTTTTGCCAGTATGTATGTCTGTATAAGGGTGTCAGATCCCCTGACTGGAATGACAGACAGTTTTACTCTGTGGGTGTTGAGAATTACTGTGGAATAGCAGCCAATAGCAGCCAATGCTCTTAACACATGGACTGTCTTTCTAGCCCCATGATGCTTAGTGTTAACAGTCAATTTGACAGAATCTGGAATCACCTGAGATGAGTGTCTCAAGAAAAAACTATCCATATCAGGATGACCTGTGGACCTGCCTGTGAGGAATGCTCTTAATTACATTAGCTGAGGTGAGAAGACGCTCATTGTAAATGCAGGTGGCACCATCTCATAGGCTGGTCTGGACAGTAAAAAGAGAGTCATGAGCGCTGGTGTTGCTTGCTCTCCACTTCTGGACTACGATACAATGTCACCAGCTATCTTGTTTGAGATAGATAGTCTTACCACTAAGACATTACTGAAGTGATTTTACTGGAGACTTTACTGGAACTGTGAGTCACAACAGTTGCTTTTGTCAGGGTATTTTATCACAGCAGACATGACAGGAACTAAGACACCCTCATAATTATCCCTACCAACTAGCCTGTTTGGAGATCGTGTGGACATTATTAACTGTAGTAGGTTTCTTAGTAACTGGGTCCAGCACTTGACAAAATACTGGGCACACCAGAGGTGCTCAAAAAATACTTAGTGATCTGAGCTTGGAGGCAAATGCCTGTAACCACAGCACCCGGAGGAAGCTGGAACAGGAGGATTCCAAGCTTCAGGCCAACTGGGGCTATGATAGGTAGGTATGTAGTAGGTAGGTAGATGGTTCAGTAGGTAAAAGCACTTGACAAGCCTGACAAATTTAGTTCTAGCCCAAGTCCCACATGAGGAAATGAGATAACTAACTTCTGCATGTTGTCCTGTGACCTACACTTGTATGCCATGGCACATGTGTGATTGTCACACACACACACACACACACACACGTAATTTAATATTTCTTAAATATTATAAGAAGAAACACTATCATGACATGATGGTACACACCTTTAATTCAGCCCTCAAGAAGCAGAGGAAGGCAGAGCTCTGCAAGATCAGCCTGTTCTTCATATGGAGTTCTAGACCAGTTCTAGGGCTACTTAGAAAGACCCTGACTCAAAAACTGCCCCCAACAACTATGTGGTTGCTGAAGCATGAGGATCACAGATAGTTCAAAGCCAGCCTGGTCTGCATAGCAAGGTCCAGGCTAACAGGGCTATAGAATGCAACCTTATCTTAAAACAAGTAAATAAATAAAAGCAAACAAATAAAAACCTGGGTGTGGTAGTATGCCTGTTAATCTCAGGATTGGGAGGTAGAGGAAGGAAGAACAGGAATTTAAGACCAGTCTGTTACACAGAAAGCTGTGGGCAAGCCTGGGCTACATGAGACCATGTCTCCAAAAAATAAAAAAGAACAATAGCCGGGCGGTGGTGGCGCACGCCTTTAATCCCAGCACTTGGGAGGCAGAGGCAGGCGGATCTTTGTGAGTTCGAGGCCAGCCTGGTCTACAAAGTGAGTCCAGGACAGCCAGAGATAATCAGAGAAACCCTGTCTCGAAAAACCAAAAAAAAAAAAAAAAAAAAAAAAACAATAGTAGCCCTAGGGTTTGTGCCTTTTGATCCTGACAGTCAAAAGCCCAAAGCAGGAGGATATCCCTGAGTTTCAGGCCTCCCTGAGTTAAAATGACAACCTATTTCAAAAAAACAAAAACCATCCCAGCATAGTGGTACATGCTTATAGTCAGTCACAACACTCAGGAACCAGAGACAGGAGGACAGTAAAAAATTCAAGGCTAATAGTAAAAGTGGGGAGCTGGCTGGGGCTGGACTGTGGCTTAGGGCTAGCCTAGCATGCAAGAAGCCCTGGGTTCCATTGTTCACACTGCATAAACCAGAGGTGATATTGCATGTCTGTAATTCCAGCACTTGGGAAGTGGAGGCTGGATAATCAGGAGTTAGAAATACACCTTCAGGTAAAAACCACTTTGACGACAGCCTAGGACACCTGAGACCCTGCTTTAAAAACAAAGCAAATCAACCATCAGAGAAGACAGAGAGATACAACATGGCAGGCAGAGGTTGCAGACCTGCAGCCTCTCGTCACTCAGGTTCCCCCACATCGGAAGCTCCCTCCCAACATTGGCAGGGACATAATCAGCTTTCTCAGATGACCTGGGTAGCTGCTATCTCTGTTGTCCTTCCCCCTTCTGGGTGTCCAATCTCCCCCCAAGCAATATACCTCTGTGAGAGGTCGGGGCCGCTTTTCCACTGCAAACTCAGTGTGACACAGCTCACAGTAGCTGGTGTTGGAGGAAGACAGCCATTTCTCCAGGCAGCTCTTGTGCACAGCTCCCAGTGTACCAGTGCAGCCACATGGGGACAGCAAGTTCTCTCCGTTTGCTCCCTCATGGCAGATTCGGCAGAAAGGACAGTCACTGAAAGAATAGGGAGAGAAGACTTGTGACTGATGGATGGTAGGGCCTCTTCCTTATTCTGGCACCAGTACTTGCTAGGTTATAAGCTCATTGTTGCTCCCAGGTTGCTGTTTGGTAAATTCCTACTTATCCTTGAACAGCCCAGCTCCAGATATCCTTTTCTTCATGTAACTTTTTCAAACTCCCACTGGTAAGCCCATGTGTTCCCTCCCCAGAGCTACTGTGGGCTCTTTTTAGCCTAGAGTGAGCATTTTGTCCTGCCTGCCTAATGCTTACTCTCTTCTTTTGGTGAAAGACTATCATGATATTCCTAAGTAATTATCCACTCTTCATGGTCCTTCTGTAGTCCATTCTTGGTCCTTCTGATGGTTTATATTGTCAACTTGACAGGAAGAGGAATCACCTTGGAGACAAATCTCTGGACATGTCTGTGAGAGATTTTCTAAATTAGGTTAGCAGAAGTGGGAAGACCCACCCCAAACATGAATGATGCCATCCCAAGGGCTAGGGTCTTGGACTGAATAAAGAGGAGGAAGCAGGGACATAAGATGGCTCAGTGGATAAAGGTGCTTGCTGACAGATTTGATGACCTGAGTTCAAACCCTGGAACCCACATGCTAGAAGAGTCTTCTGACCTCCATTGGTATGCCATGGCACGTACACAGGAGTGTGCACATACCCACACTTTACATACTAATAATTTTTTAAAGGAAAAAACAAATTGAATACAAGCATTCATCTCTCTGATTCCTAAGCTTCCTAAGTACGGGTACAATGTGACCAACTACCTCAGATGCTCCTGCCCTTGTGACTTCCCAGCCATGATGGACAATAGCTTGGAACTGTAACTCAGAATAATCCTTTCCTTCCGTAAGTTGCTTTTGTCATGTATTCTGTCAAAGCAACAAGACAAATAACTAATACACCCCTCTCAAAGACTACAACACACACATACCCTAACATACATCATATACAGAATTACAATATATGCACTAACACATCACACACACATGCAGCAATACAAATGATGACAAACACCTACACTAACACACATCACACAAACATACTAATACACACTATAAACACAAGATTTTTTAAAAAGGTACTATCAAAATCCCTGGCTCTATCTGTACCTAAAGGTAACATTGTCTGAGAAACTTGTGCATTTCAGAAAATCACTCATCTGTTTTTCGGTGCATGGCCAAGGAAGACAAAGGGTGGGATGGGCAAACAGGCGTAGAAACCATCCATACACAGCTGCTGTGGGGAGTCTCTAATCACAGCCCAGTCTCTGGGGAAGTTGGGTTCTTCCCGGGGCAGCTCAGGAAGGCAGGAGGAGTGGCTTTAGGGGACCCATGGGCTACTATCCAGTACATGAGTCATTGTTTTCTAAACATTTCTGTCCAGAAAGCATAGTTGTCCGGAACACACACACACACACACACACACACACACACACACACACACACACA